>CAWUFW010008810.1:600000-846498 GCA_963921515.1 Calotriton arnoldi | reverse complement strand
TCGGCTTACCCGAATGGGCCCTGGCTGCTCAGTCCATTACGAAATCCTCGGACCCCAGCAGATGACCGCTACAATGAGGCACATGGGAGGACCAGACGTGTGGTCGAGCGTACCTTTGGCCTCCTCAAGTCCAGCTGATGACGGCTGGAATGCCAGAAACCGGTCCTAGGATGCTTGTTTCCGGTCCAGGGAAGACATGGCTTGGCAGTTCGGGCTGGACTGTTCCCATGAGGCACAGGGTCAGACTGATTTGCATATGGCCATGTCTGAACTGGGGTGGTGGAGTGAGCTAAAGAATGATTATGGATTAAACCCAGATCATTTGACTGGGGGTGAGTGTTTGATTGGCTCAAACGTTCCGTCCATCATCCCCTTTTGTATCGCTTTGTTCAGCCCTAAGTTGGCGGGGGTATGCCCAGACGTGGGTCCCTTGCTCACTTTGCCACTGGATTCAAGCAAGCCTGGCTGATGACGGCTGGAATGCCAGAAACCGGTCCTAGGATGCTTGTTTCCGGTCCAGGGAAGACATGGCTTGGCAGTTCGGGCTGGACTGTTCCCATGAGGCACAGGGTCAGACTGATTTGCATATGGCCATGTCTGAACTGGGGTGGTGGAGTGAGCTAAAGAATGATGATGGATTAAACCCAGATCATTTGACTGGGGGTGAGTGTTTGATTGGCTCAAACGTTCCGTCCATCATCCCCTTTTGTATCGCTTTGTTCGCCCTAAGTTGGCGGGGGTATGCCCAGACGTGGGTCCCTTGCTCACTTTGCCACTGGATTCAAGCAAGCCTGGCTGATGACGGCTGGAATGCCAGAAACCGGTCCTAGGATGCTTGTTTCCGGTCCAGGGAAGACATGGCTTGGCAGTTCGGGCTGGACTGTTCCCATGAGGCACAGGGTCAGATTGATTTGCATATGGCCATGTCTGAACTGGGGTGGTGGAGTGAGCTAAAGAATGATGATGGATTAAACCCAGATCATTTGACTGGGGGTGAGTGTTTGATTGGCTCAAACGTTCCGTCCATCATCCCCTTTTGTATCGCTTTGTTCGCCCTAAGTTGGCGGGGGTATGCCCAGACGTGGGTCCCTTGCTCACTTTGCCACTGGATTCAAGCAAGCCTGGCTGATGACGGCTGGAATGCCAGAAACCGGTCCTAGGATGCTTGTTTCCGGTCCAGGGAAGACATGGCTTGGCAGTTCGGGCTGGACTGTTCCCATGAGGCACAGGGTCAGACTGATTTGCATATGGCCATGTCTGAACTGGGGTGGTGGAGTGAGCTAAAGAATGATGATGGATTAAACCCAGATCAGTTGACTGGGGGTGAGTGTTTGATTGGCTCAAACGTTCCGTCCATCATCCCCTTTTGTATCGCTTTGTTCGCCCTAAGTTGGCGGGGGTATGCCCAGACGTGGGTCCCTTGCTCACTTTGCCACTGGATTCAAGCAAGCCTGGCTGATGACGGCTGGAATGCCAGAAACCGGTCCTAGGATGCTTGTTTCCGGTCCAGGGAAGACATGGCTTGGCAGTTCGGGCTGGACTGTTCCCATGAGGCACAGGGTCAGACTGATTTGCATATGGCCATGTCTGAACTGGGGTGGTGGAGTGAGCTAAAGAATGATGATGGATTAAACCCAGATCATTTGACTGGGGGTGAGTGTTTGATTGGCTCAAACGTTCCGTCCATCATCCCCTTTTGTATCGCTTTGTTCGCCCTAAGTTGGCGGGGGTATGCCCAGACGTGGGTCCCTTGCTCACTTTGCCACTGGATTCAAGCAAGCCTGGCTGATGATGGCTGGAATGCCAGAAACCGGTCCTAGGATGCTTGTTTCCGGTCCAGGGAAGACATGGCTTGGCAGTTCGGGCTGGACTGTTCCCATGAGGCACAGGGTCAGACTGATTTGCATATGGCCATGTCTGAACTGGGGTGGTGGAGTGAGCTAAAGAATGATGATGGATTAAACCCAGATCATTTGACTGGGGGTGAGTGTTTGATTGGCTCAAACGTTCCGTCCATCATCCCCTTTTGTATCGCTTTGTTCGCCCCTAAGTTGGCGGGGGTATGCCCAGACGTGGGTCCCTTGCTCACTTTGCCACTGGATTCAAGCAAGCCTGGCTGATGACGGCTGGAATGCCAGAAACCGGTCCTAGGATGCTTGTTTCCGGTCCAGGGAAGACATGGCTTGGCAGTTCAGGCTGGACTGTTCCCATGAGGCACAGGGTCAGACTGATTTGCATATGGCCATGTCTGAACTGGGGTGGTGGAGTGAGCTAAAGAATGATGATGGATTAAACCCAGATCATTTGACTGGGGGTGAGTGTTTGATTGGCTCAAACGTTCCGTCCATCATCCCCTTTTGTATCGCTTTGTTCGCCCTAAGTTGGCGGGGGTATGCCCAGACGTGGGTCCCTTGCTCACTTTGCCACTGGATTCAAGCAAGCCTGGCTGATGACGGCTGGAATGCCAGAAACCGGTCCTAGGATGCTTGTTTCCGGTCCAGGGAAGACATGGCTTGGCAGTTCGGGCTGGACTGTTCCCATGAGGCACAGGGTCAGACTGATTTGCATATGGCCATGTCTGAACTGGGGTGGTGGAGTGAGCTAAAGAATGATGATGGATTAAACCCAGATCATTTGACTGGGGGTGAGTGTTTGATTGGCTCAAACGTTCCGTCCATCATCCCCTTTTGTATCCTCAAGTCCAGGTTCAGATGCCTGGACCGCACCGGGGGGGGCGCTGGCGTACTCCCCACAGAAGGTGTGCCAGATAGTGGTGCTTGCTGCATGCTGCACAATCTGGCCATTCGAAAGCAGATCCCCCTAATTGTGGATGATGGAGATCAACCAGGGCCCCAGCCTGCACACCAGGACAGCTCCAGTGAAGAGGACAGTGGAGAGGATGAAGCTGTGAATGTGCGTCAGCAGCTCATCGCCCGCTACTTCACTTGACGGTGAGTGACCATGTACGACGGCTGATGTGGCTGTAGTTGTGCAGGTGTATGTGTGCTCTGTTACTGGGGCCTTTTGTTCACTGAGTGCTGTGTGTCAATGGTCCATGTCCAGGTTGGTATGCCACTGTCAGTGGCTGTAGCATTGTGCCCTGTTGCTCTCAGAGATGTGTGTGCATTGCTTGTAGTTGGTGACAAGTACTGTGTGATGAGTGTGTGACACACTCATTGAATGTACTCTTGTTCTGTTTTTCACCCCTAGGTCCCTGCAGCCTCTCCTGTCCCATCGACATGCCACACAGCAGATGCTATTCTGCTCATGGTGGCGATTGCACATCGTGGAATAAACACAGGACACATTAAGCCGATTGTGATCAAGGTGTATTTATTAACAGCGGTGACATGTGATTGTGTGCAAGGTGATGACAAATGTGGTGCATGCTGTGACAATGAGTTGACGGTCATGGCTGCGTGATGGTCAAGGTGTACCCATGGAGTTCTATGTCCACAGTCCAACAGACACATGCCATTCACATGGCAGTGTGGGCTAGGATCGTATTCCAAGTCAATGCAGTAGGTGGTCAAGGTGGCTGGCTGACTCACTGGTGTTTGGTGCGGGCGAAGTCCTCTCTGGATACCTGTTTCCACTTCGGACGGCCCCTTCCACGTTTGGGAGGGGGTGTTGATGTTCCGCTGGTGGTGGCTGAGGAGTGCTCACTCGCTGTGGACGCAGGGGAACGTGATGCTGCACGACCCAGCGCCACAGCAGGTGGTGGCGGAGGTGGTGTTGCTGGCCTTGCTTGTGCCCTCCCCCACCACCAGCTGGCCCATGAGGTCCGCGATTCGGGCCATGTGGGCGTCCATGGACCTCAACACCGCAAGGACCTCCCGCGTGTCGCTTGCCGACCTGGCCCATTCGCCTTGGGCCTCCTCATAGGCCCCAAGGACTCTGTCTATTGGCGGCAGGGCTTGGCTCCCAGGCACAGTTGGTGTTGGCCTGGCCCTGCTCCTCCTACCAGTACTGCTGCCACCGACCTGCCCACTAGCCACATTGCTCACCACGGGCCTCGCTGTGGCTCCCAGGGTGGACCCAGTCGGCCGGACCACCACTTGTGCTGGGGCTGGGGCCAGTGATGACGTGGTGGTGGTTGCGGCAGTGGGAGTGGCCGCAACGAGCGTGGGGGTGGCCGCCACAACAGTGGTAGTGGCCGCTACGACACTGGCAGCAGGGGGCTGTGAGTGGTCATCAGCCCTGGATGATGGGTTGGTGGGTGGGAGGGTGCCTGGGGTGCGGTTGGGCCCTGCCACACCAGATGGGCCTGCTGGGTGGTCCGTGTCCGGATCGGAGGACAGATCCTCCACATCCGTGAGTCCTTGTTGGGGGCTTGCAGGCTGGCTGTGCTGGCTGCTGTCTCCATCTCCAGCATCCAGCAGTTCGTCACCTGAAGGGGGGAATGAGATATGTTATTGTGTTGCACATGACAAAGTATGTATAGGTTGTCTGACATCCACAGTTCGTGCACAGTCGTGCACAGGTTTCCTGGAGCCGTGTGTGTGGCTGTGCTATTTGTTGTTGTGTGGGCATGCCAATGGGACTGTGTGCTGTGGACATGTGGCATGGGACGGATTGGCAATGCCGATGGGTGTGTTGCTGTGCTCCTGCTTTTTGTGGCTCTGGTGTATGCGGACTCCAGACACATTGTGGAGGTTGGTTTGTACTATGCTCTTGGGGTTCATATGGAACGCTTAGAAACGCAGATGGCATAATGGGGGTCAGCCCCCTGAAACGCATTTGAGATGAACTATGCTTTTGGGGTTCATATGGAACGCTTAGAAACGCAGATGGCATAATGGGGGTCAGCACCCTGAAACGCATTTGAGATGAACTATGCTTTGGGGGTACATACTGTGTGCCATGGGTGCAGAACGTGACATGTGTTGTGGCAACATGACAGTGCATGGTCTGAGGTGTGTGTATGTCTGACATACCCTGCATATTTGCTGTCTGTTGTGATTTCTGGCCATGTAATTGTACGCATTGTTATGAGTGAGTGATGGTTGTGTGCCACATGACGTATTGCAGATGGTCCAATTCCTTGGTGTGCGTGCTGCCCTGTGCCATGTGCATCACTGCAGTGCTCGGGGGTGTGTGGCCCATGTTATGTGTGTAGTTGCTCACAGTGTGACGTGCGCTTCATTCACTTCTGGCACATGATTTATCATGGGCATGTTTCTTTGCGTGACTACTGTATGTGGACCAGCTGTTCGGATGACATACCTTTCATGTGACTGGGGCTGACGGATGAGATGGATGGTATGTTGTATGTGCATTGTGTGTCTGTGTGTTTGATGGGTCCAGTGGTGTTCGTGTGCATTTCTGTTGTTCCACGCTGTTGCGTCTAGTGTGGTATGTCTTACATGGGCATAGTTGTGGGATGTGTGGTTGACATGCAGTGGGGGCTACATGGACAGGACTTCGATGGTGTTGCAGTTGTGTGTGATGGGTTGCACTGTGCCTGCCGTGTGGTTCTGTTATCAGTGTGACTTGTGCATGCAGACGTGGCTCCTTGGGTGTTGCTGTGTCTGTGATGGGTCATGTGGGGTGTGACTCTGTGGTTCATGTCCTTGTGCACATTGTTCACATGGTTGTGGCAGGGAGCAGTGCTGCGTGTTCCTCTGCTACTTTGCATGTCCCATGTGTTAGTCGTAATTCAGTCCTCATGCCTCCAGTCACCCCGCCCTGTCCAGTTTCCCACCTGCAGGTTGTTTTTGAGCGTGCACTGGCCTGGATGCAACATGGTTATGGGCGGGGGTGCTCCATGTTGCAGGTCTGTGGGGGTGGGGGCGGTGTTATGGGTCGTGGTGATGGCTGGACACCCACTGACACCGTTTGTCCTGGGGCGGGATGTCTACCTGTCGGCTGCCGGTGTGCACTGCAGTGGCTGCTACATGGGTGTGGGGTGTGGGCTGTGCTCCTCCTTGCTGTGCTGTGGGACTAGGGGCCTGGTGGGTGTTGTACTTCAGCTGTCCCCCCTCCCACCCACTGCGCTTTGTGTTGCTGCTACTTACCTGTTACTTGTCGGTTAGTGCAGCTACGGCTGCCACATGGGTGTGGGGGGTGCTCCGCCTTGCTGTGCTGTAGGACTAGGGGCCTGGTGTGTGTTGTACTTCAGCTGTCCCCCCTCCCACCCACTGCGCTTTGTGTTGCTGCTACTTACCTGTTACTTGTCGGTTAGTGCAGCTACGGCTGCCACATGGGTGTGGGGGGTGCTCCGCCTTGCTGTGCTGTAGGACTAGGGGCCTGGTGTGTGTTGTACTTCAGCTGTCCCCCCTCCCACCCACTGCGCTTTGTGTTGCTGCTACTTACCTGTTACTTGTCGGTTAATGCAGCTACGGCTGCCACATGGGTGTGGGGGGGGCTCGTTGTGGCGCTTCTGGAGTACTAGGGGACCTGTTGGTAGTTACGTGGCTGGCTGGGTGTACACATACCCCCATGGTTTTGTTAGTTGATATGTTTGGGCTGTGTGTGGGTGGTGGTGCCTGTTGCATGTGTGAGTAATGGGTTGTGTATTGTGTACTGGACATGGGGGTGTTTGTCCCTCGGAGCTAGGGCATGGTGGTAGTGCATGTGAGTACATAGCGGTGTGCTGTTATACATTTGTTTGTACTTACCGGCCTCCACTCCCCCTGGTAATCCGGTGAGGATCTCCGGATGGATGATGACTCGCACCTTCTCCTCCCACGCTTTGAAGGTCTTGTAATGCGCGGGATTCCCTCCGCCAGTCGTGGCAGCCAGCTCTCGGTTTTTGCTCTCCTTCTTCTTGACCAGGCTTTTGATGTCGTTCCACCGTTTGTTTATCTCTCCTCTGTTTCTGGGTACGGTCCCGACTGCATTGACCTGGTCTACAATTCTGTTCCACATTCTGTTTCTGGTGGCTAGTGGTGTGTGCTGGACCTGGTTGCCATAGATTTGTGTGTGCACCTTGACGATCTCGTCGACCATGACCGTCAGCTCAGTGGAAGTGAACTTGGGCATTCTGTGTGATGCCATGGTGTTTGTGGTGCTGGTGCGGTGTGTGATGTGTGATGTGCAGGGGGTTTGTGGTGCCGGTGTTTGGTGGTGGTGGTGGTGGTGGTGGTGGGTGTGATGTGTGCGTATCTGTGGTGTGCTGCTGTCCTTGCTGTGTCACTGTGTCCTCTCCTCTCCTCTCTGCTTTGCAATGTTGCAAGGGGTTGTGGTCTGTGGAGGGGCTGCTTTTGTACTTACCTGTTTGGGTGTGTCCTGATGGTCTGTTGTTTTCAGGTGTGTTGTGGCCGGTGTTCTGGGCTTTGTGTTTATTTGTTTGTCCAGGGGTGGTGTGTTTTCGGGATGTGTACTTTGTCTGTGTATTTGTGTGTGGATTGCTGTGTGGACTTGTTTGCCTTGTTGTGTGTGTTTGTTTGAGTCCGGGGCTGTTTCTGTGCAGGGACGTGGCCGCCATGGCTTCTGCCGTGTCCATTTTCTTCAGTGTTGTTTCCGCTGGCGGGCGGTGTATTTGTTGTTTTTCCGCGCTCATGTCGGTGCGATCGTAATTTCACGTGCGGTGTCTCGACCGTGAGGGCGGGCGGTTTTGTGTTGTCGTGCGTCTTTCTGTCCATGGCGGGCGATTTGACTCCGACTCGGGCATGGGCGGGCGGTATTTTGTGTGTTTTTTCCGCCGCTGGCGGTTTTCGGTTCGAGGCATCATAATTGCTGGGTCGGTATTCAGAAGGTGTAGGCGGGCGGATTTTTGCCGCTTTCATGGGTGGCGGATTTTTTTACGCACGCCATCCTAATGGGCCCCTAAGCCATTTGAGAATTTCTGCAAGTCTCCAGTGTGGTATCTATAAAGGAAGAAGAGACCTCAAACTCTGTCGGTTTGTGTAGGGTGAATTGTTGTTTCCCTTGAGGATTTCATAGGAATTGCAACTCTCACCAGATTTTGGGGTCCATTTTGTGGTGACTTCTATAAATATTATATCCCTTTGGCCTTCAAATGTTTCCCCTCAAGGTTTCCTCAGAGTTTTATGATATGAGAACATATATCATCAACCAAACTATTGATAATTTTAGATATCTAGATAATCATCATTTACTGTACTCCACAAACTTGTACATCCGAAATATTTATATATATTTCTTCAAAGTATGTAGAAGTGGAGCTGAGAATAGTAAATCTATACATAGCAAAATACATTTACCCCACAGTATTTTTGTTGTTAATAGTTTTGCTATGATATTCATTCAGCACAATACTTAGATTGCGATATTTTAACATTCATTCACCAGAATACTATCTTGTTCATGTGATGGCTGGGTAAAAGATCAACAGAAGCACATAATAGCACCAAAAAGAGAAGCATGCCCTTCAGCGTTTTTCCCTGAAGTATGCAAATTAATCCAGATTAAGTAGTATTTCTAGAGGAATCTTGGATTTGACAGGCGCCCCTTACCGGACAATGCAAGGCTTCATAAAAGTTAATTGAATCACACTAGAATACTTTTACAAAAGGCATGTTAAGTTCCTCCAACCGTCTCTCGGATCAGCAAAGAAAGATTTTTTTAGCAGGCTATTTCCCACGTCTTGGTCTGCTTTATCAAAAAGTAGCATCACCTGATTCAATGTAGACCAACAGAGATTATCTACGTGGCCTTAGGAACATGATCAATCAAACTTCTTGTATATTTATTAGTAATTATTAGTAATGACTGTGACTACCCTGACTGCCAGACCGAGGAAAACATATTACATGCACATGAGGAAGCCTGCATTCATCACCACAATGTACCTTGGGATTGAGGCTCTAGATAAAACGTTAATCTATATTTGGGAATGGGGAACAGCCACCCTCCCAAATAAGTCCTAGGTCTTTCTTTCATCTACTCATCAGGGTCTGTCAGTCTCATACGCCTATCTCAGGGTGGAGACAAAAACCAGTAAGGCAGACACCATCCTATGTGACTCAATGTGAATGTCTAACATTCCTGTATCTCGGCCCATGTCCGTTAGCTGAGAACTAAGGCTGTTTGTGTGTGTGTGTGGGTGTGTGTGTGTAAGAGAAAGAGACAGAGAGAGAGAAAGAGAAGGAGAGAGCCAGAGAGAGACAAAGGCAGACAAACCCCACTGGATCTAGAAGTGGCCTTCTACTTCATGACTCGAATTGGGGACTCAATGATAACTCACCCAACACTGATACCTTCCTACCTTGATTAGAGTCCACTGGATCCAGTTTCTAAATTAATTGTCTCTACCTCCAGCTCTATCCTGGGGTTCAGAGACACTTCAGGACCAGGGAAGGCCTGGTAAAGCTGCCCACCGGTATTTCAGTTTGCATAGTCAGCAAGACAGATACTCCACACTTGAAGACTTTTAATCCAAGTACAATCTTTCCTCCTGCCTGTAGTGATACCAACTTTTTCAATAGCAACTTCTGAATTCTATAGTTCGCTACACATGACTACAAAAGTGCCAGCTCTAAGGAAATTTTATTACGTAAGCACCGAGGTGAACATGAAAAATATGGAGCCATTCTAGGTCATAGAGAACATTTTCAACAATCATAGCACAAAGGAGGTAGTGAGTTCTGATCCTTTTTCTTATGAAAAAAACAAATTAAGTTTTGCAACTACCAAAAGTCAGCACTTGGGATGTGATCACTAACAATCCAGAAACAATACAAGAAGAGCTGATAAGTAAACAACTTCTATTCTCCTCTAGATATTACATATTATGCATTGTAAAACCAGTGAAATAAGATTGATTTGAAAACCTTCCAAAAACAGATAATAATTGTTGTTTATGTATGTTTATGTTTTCGGTGCTGAAATCGGAATCCAGATCTGAACCCACCAGAAGACATTCCCCTTTTCCAATGTGTAATTCTGACCATATAAAATAGTTAATATAATTTTGGTTGGTCTGATAATCCCACTTCTAGTTAGTCTCTTTGTTAATATATTCATGACATTTATTTAGTAGGGGAATGTCTCAAATTAATCCTGCTCTTGAATTAATAAGAGCCAATGAGTGTAAAATATTGAAAACATGTTTTTGTGCCACATTGAGCATCATCAAAAGCATCTTTTCTCCATGATCCTATGCATATTGAATAACACTTGGACAAGTCTTAACACAATTATTTGTTTGCACATCCACAATAAATAATAAAGACACACGTTTTATAAATGTACTGTTCATGTAAATTGGTTAAAATTTGATTAGAGCAATGGTTTTAGGTGGCATCTATTCAAGTCAAGTCAAGAATAACTTTATTCGGTTTAAATCAACCATAAAAGTTTGACAAACATAAAAAATGCATAAAATGTACATGTCGAATTAATACAATAAAATGTCACTTGACTCAAATACTCCACAGTTTATAAAAGAAGTTTAAAATTCAAGTTTCTAAAAGGGAAATACCAATTTCATTTACATTTCATACCGTTTCCTTATTAAAAGTGCAATCCTAATAAAATTTAATACTGCAGTGTAAATAGCTTCAGTGGACAAGGAGCATAGGAGATTAAAACCCTCCTGGTAATTGCTTGGGGGGGTTCTCTTAAGAGTGGAATCAAGAACCGTACCCTTGGTTCCTTGTAAAGTGCACAGAATAGGGTAAGGTGCAAGGTGCTTTGTTGTGCTGAGTTATTGCAAGGGCAAGGAGTAAGGTTATTGCACCATCCAGACTATTTGGGAAAGGCCACTAAAAAGTGCAATGTGCAAAGCCGAAGCCTAGTCAGAAAAAATCTGAACTGCGCATTCGTGGTAAAAGACAAGTAAAATTGTTGATGTAAAAGGGGCCGATCTATATAAGGTTGCAGCCCTGCTTGCCGCCGGCGATTATCAAGTTCACCACAATATGCATCTTTTATAATCGATTTCATATTTGTATCTATGCTGGCAGGATTATCATAATAATGCCCTAGGCCTATTTCGTTAAATTTTCCTTTCACATAGCGGAGCCGTGGGATAGCCTCGGCATTATCCAGCGTCATACAATCCTTGATAATTTCCCTTGTGAGCTTTAAGTCTTCCGACCGCCAGATTTTGGCCCAGAGGATCAATGGGGCAATATTAATCTGGTCAGTAATAAAATCCACCCCTACCTCAGAGTGACAAAATGCTGTGGGGGCGCTTTTTGGGATCATCAACAATCTTTTTTAAAACTTATTTTCTAGCATTTGTAGTTGTGTGCTTTTATAGTATCCCCATACTACCGCCCCGTATGTGGCAATAGACAAGCATTTTGATTTATATAAGGTAATCAATTCCGCTACTTACATGCGAAGCGAAAGAGACCTTCCACAGCACGGCTAGTATTCTGCACCCTAGATGTAATAAGATGTTCCCAGTTCAATTTATTATTAAAAACATTCCCCAGGTTAGTAAAATTGGAGACCTTGTCGATTGTCTTGCCCTTTAAAATAAATTTTCTAGATTTAGTGTGACTAGGACCACAGACCATGATGTAGGATTTGGTAAAATTAACTTTTAGGTCCAAAGCTAACATAAAATCAGTAAAAGCATTCAGGGACTTCTGTAAGCTATTAGCAGTTAAAGCCATTAAACAACAACGGAATCGGGTTTCCCCCAATTCTGGGGAGGTCTAGCTCCTGATATTTTAGGGCTGATTCTAGGCCGTTTGTGTACAAGAGGAAGAGAAAGGGGGAAAGTATGCACCCCTGGCGAACTCCCTCCATAGAAACAATGGGCCCAGTCCTCTCTCCCCCAGGGCCGAATCGTATAGCTACCATAGTGGACGCGTGCAACCTACGCAAAAGGGTGATGAGAGGTTCCTCAAAACCCATTTCCCCCATCATGGACCACAGTTTGCCCCTGTTGACCGTGTCAAAAGCACTGGACAAGTCCATGAAGGCAAGGTGGATTGACCCTTTCCTTGCCTTCATGTACTTGCCCATGATCAAGGCCAAGTTGAGGCACTGTTCATTTGTCCCCATACCTCTTCTAAACCCATATTGAGTTTGGGACATTAGACCTTTGGAATCTGCCCAGGTCTCAAGGCGTGCTAAGATGACCCTCCCCAGCACCTTAACCGTAGCGTCAATTAAGGAAATGGGCCTATAACAGGCCGGGTCTTCCTTATTTCCCTTTTTGTACACAGGTACCACTATGGCTTCTTTCCATGATGTTGGGATAGGGCCAATTATTGCTGCTCTAAAGACATTTGTCAGGAGGGGTGCCCAGAGTTGGATATTGCTTTTAAATAAATCAAGAGGTACCCCATCCGGCCCTGGGGCTTTTAGGTGTATCCCTTTCTTGAGGGCATCCTCGACCTCGCTCACTGAAAGGGAGGAGCTCAAATGGTGTGCAGTCAATGGATTTAATGAGGCGTCTTGACTTATTTCCTGGCTAATGATACCATTCGGTTGAATATATTTGTGTAGTGCGATTCCCACACTTTCCCTGGTATTAATGAGTCCATTCCCCTTGAGTCCTTCGAAAATAATGGGCGGTTTATTACCTCCCAAAAGCTCCTAGAATCTTTGAGTGCGCTTGCTCTCTCTAGATCCTCCCAGGCCAACTTTCTCAGGTCTTGCTTCCTCTGAGCAACTATACTCTTGTAAGCCTGCCTAGCGCTCTTGATTAAGGCTTTATCTCGAGGGCTTGTGTGTAGTGCCTTCTTTAGGTCCTTTTGGGCCCTTGTACACTCAGTGTTGCACCATTTAGTCCCCTTAGTTTCCTTTATTACTAATGGGTTCATCAGGTTTCTTGATACGTCCCTGCAAATTCCCAGAAATCCCTGTATAAACATATCTCCGGGGGGGAATCATGATCAAGGCATTTCATGATGGAGCTTAAATTTACTTTAACAGTGCTCTCCTCAAATTGGGGGGATTTATCTTGTTCCATTTCATTCTCACCCCTTGATTTGAATTATACTGGAGGAGGCGACCATCACCTTCCTCCTCCTGGGCAGTTACCTGTAGGGAGGCAGTGAGGGGGTTGTGATCGCTGGCATTGTTTGGCTCCACCTCAAAACTGTCCACCAGGAAGGCAGATTTTCTGGATATTAACATAAAGTGAATAACACTTTCCCTGCCTCTGCCCATATAGGTGGGATATTGGATTTCTGTGTTACTGACCAAAGTATCAACAAAAAGCAAATCATTCACAATAATAATATCATTTAAAGCGTCACCCTGTGGAGTATGTATAAAGTGCGTCAGTGGTTGACCCTCAGTGTCCGTTAACCCACATACTTTGTCTGAGCTATGTCGACATAAAGTGCAGTTAAAATCCCCCACCCAATAGATGCACAGGGGCTGCCACTTCCCCGCGATCTTGTCAATTTCCTCCTTAAGATTTACAATGATGTCACATCTATTTGGATCAAAAACATTGTAATACCAATTAATTAAAAGAGTCTTGACCTGAAGCAAATTAAAAATCAAAATCAGTTGATACCATGGTGAATCAATGACAGACTTTACTTTAATAGACCCATATTTGAGAGAGATCAAGGTTGCCAGTCCTCCTTTTGCTCTTCCTGCAGGTGAGGCAATTGCATGAACATTGAGGGAACAGTAGCCATCTAATTCAATATTCTCCCTGGACCATGTTTCCTGGGTGCAGATAATGTCAAAAGTATTTACATACTTTAACCACATTTCGTCCTCAAAGTTCTAGCGGATACCTGCGATATTCCAGGAGAGAATTCTAAAAGGTCGGGTTTTGTGCGGCCTTATACCTGGGTCCTCCCTGTTACTAACAATCGCGAAGTCGAAACCGGACCCCCCCTTCCTGAATTAGATGGAATAGAGGGGCTGGCTGGATCATCCCCAGTCGCCAGCTCCTCGTAGCTAATAAAAGTGTCGGGTGGTTTATGTATGTGGTGATCCAAGTAGTTTGTCCCCAGCCTGTTCCCTTCTGTTCTGTCCTCTGAATGATGGACTTCCCTGGTTAACCCTCCTGTCATTAACAACTTGCTTGAGCTATATGGGTCCAAAGGTATAGTCAATCGATTTCTGTTAAACCAGACAATGCTTCAAAGCGGTTAGGATGGAACCATGTGGGGGGCGGAGGAAGGGGGTTTCTACTCTGGAAATGCACGCGAGGCATAATGCCCCCTTGGTGGGGAGGATAAAAGAAGCGAAAAAATTAAAAAGGTCCCTACTTGAAATTTTATGTGGATCTTGTGTTGTGTTATGTAGTGCTACCCAAAATACAATATTGGTACTTATACAACGATTATTCTGACACCAGTTGCAATTAAATTGACATAGTCAAATTGAACATTCAAAACAGAACAACATATAAAATAATTCAGTTTTTATTCATAATTTTAAAAAGATTTTTTACACAGAAAATTTTACACAATTAAAAACCAAGTTAAAATAGCAATTTCATAATGTTGAGCACAAAATAACAATGATATCACATTAAACACAAAAAAATTAGTAAAAGCTAAGAAAACTACAGAGCAGTCGACGCGGCGTTTCGGTGAGACTTGGATCAACCACCTTCTTCAGGACAGAGTTTTCTATTGTGGTACAAAGGAGAAAGTCATCAACCCTTATTCAATTGGGAGAATTAGCTTCCTTCTACGGAATTACAGGCGAGAATAACCTTTTAATATGGTACTATTCCATCATCGTGCGTTCGTAGGAGCCACCGATGTAGTCGGGGATATAAATTGAAGATCCTTTAAAAACCAGAGTCGTTTTTATAAATAATACAGGTGAGCCGTGATTGTGCCCGTAGTCTGTATGATAACGTCTTATATGTGACGACAAACGAACTGGTTAAGTTGCTGACTTGCAATTCCAACGAAGAAGATAAAATCTGATTAAAATACTGCGACCTCCCTACTCGCTACGAACGTCTTCCGTTTTCCGGGTCAGGATACGTCGGGCCTGCCTGTATCTGCTCCAAAGGGGAGTCTCTAAGATGACATAGGGCGAGGTCCGCCCACCTCCTATCATTAAAATTCAGGACCACACAATCACCTTCTCTATCTTTTTGTGTTTTCCCCAGCCAGCTCACCTGCCTTGCCATTATGATGTGCTTGCGCCAGTTTACCTGGGGCTGTATTTTACTGGAGCACCAATAGGCAGATTTATTAATGAGGCTCTGACAGCTTTCGTGGTGACCTGGTGGAGGATGTGGGACCCCTGTCAGGATTAGCGTGTAGGGGGTACACTCCGGCGGGAGGTTTAGTATAATATTATCATCCTGCTGAGTTTGCTCGATGCCCATATTGGGCCTTTTCTTGTTCCCTTGGCTCCCACTACGATACCTTTCAGTGCTCGGGAGGTTAGATTCCCTTTGTTCATTGTTGGCCCTCCTATCTTGACCACTTGCCTGAGTTAGCGGCACTATTTGAGGGTCTGTGCAGTTAACCCTATCCCGATGAGGAACTGATATATTGGCCTCTACGCTTGTAGCTATGGGTCTGTCTATTGCTGACCTCCCACTCTCGGAAGCACTAAGGGTAGCATTTTCTCCCCTCTCTACCGGGCCTTTACCCAGAGAACACCTTTCCTTAAGCCCACTTTGCTTCGCCAAGCACCCTGGTAGCGACAGTAATTGACCAAGCTGCTCCTCTATGCAGGCTAGCCGGGATAAGATAGGCTCCAGTGAATCTGACACTATTTTCCCAAATCGGGCTGACACCATGTCCACATCAGACAGAGTTTTTGTCTTTGCAGGCCCACCTCCCCCTCGGGGTCTTCCCACAGAGACAGGGGGGTTTTGCTTTGTCCGCTTTACCCTGGGCAGTTGACCCAAAGTCCGCTGTTCAGTCCCTGTTGGATCGATGCGCTTCCTTTTTCCCCCGACCGCGTTTTGGTCCCCTATGATTGTTGGTGTTACAATGTCCATGCCTTTAGGCTCTCCACCCTGGGGTCCCTGGCTCTGGATAATAACGGTGGGTGAAAGTACAATTGGAGGATCTTTTTGCCGATTGGGGGAGGTTACAGATGTTATTCGCTCGGGGTCCTCTACAGTTATTAGAGGGACAGACTGGGCAGAGTGAGTGTTCATGTCTGGAGCTAGAGGTGATGAGGCCAACGAGAGCCTGCGTTCCGCCAATTCAATTTCTTTGTTAAGAGCCCCCACACCCTTCTGTAGGAAGCCGTCTAATGTGGTGTCCGTGCATTTTGGTGCAGGCAAATGTTTCTTTCTCCCCATCTCAGTAAAGAACGTGACTTCTCACTTTGCCAAGTACAAAGTTCAAGGATAAGGGGTTATTCCCCCGACCTTCCAACCCCACTCCTTACTTTTGCCTCTCCGTTGATGGATCCAGGAGATGTGGCCCAGCCCGGCCTCCTCCGGCCGCGGACGGGTGCAGCCCGGGCACGCCCGCGCGTGTCCCACGCTGCGGGAGTCCGCTCCTGATTTTCAAGCGCTTCCTGGCGCTGTGATTGGCTGATGACGGCTGGCGGCTCTGGCCGCGGGAAGACCAAACAACAAGCGGCTGACAGCGGGACCCGCGCTACGGCAGTCCGCTCCTGATTTTCAAGCGCCTCCTGGCGCTGTGATTGGCTGGTGACGGCTGGCGGCTGCGGCCGCGGGAAGACCAAACAACAAGCGGCTGACAGCGGGCACCTATTATTCTCTACTTACATAGCGAACCCTTATAAGGAGGTTTTTGCTTGTTAGGTTTTATTAGGATAAGCCCCGGCACCCTTTTATACAGTATTTTTTAAGATGTTTTTTTGCTGTATGTATGTATTTTTAGCAATGCATTTCTATCTTTTACTAGGTTGGACCTTAACAATTTGATGTATTTTAATTTAGGTATGTCTGCGAGTGTAATTAAGATATGAGATGATTTGTGAATGTTTTATTGTTTTATGTGCTTTTATGGCCAACTTGATACAAAAGGGGATGATGGACGGAACGTTTGAGCCAATCAAACACTCACCCCCAGTCAACTGATCTGGGTTTAATCCATCATCATTCTTTAGCTCACTCCACCACCCCAGTTCAGACATGGCCATATGCAAATCAGTCTGACCCTGTGCCTCATGGGAACAGTCCAGCCCGAACTGCCAAGCCATGTCTTCCCTGGACCGGAAACAAGCATCCTAGGACTGGTTTCTGGCATTTCAGCCGTCATCAGCCAGGCTTGCTTGAATCCAGTGGCAAAGTGAGCAAGGGACCCACGTCTGAGCATACCCCGCCAACTTAGGGCGACCAAAGCGATACAAAAGGGGATGATGGACGGAACGTTTGAGCCAATCAAACACTCACCCCCAGTCAACTGATCTGGGTTTAATCCATCATCATTCTTTAGCTCACTCCACCACCCCAGTTCAGACATGGCCATATGCAAATCAGTCTGACCCTGTGCCTCATGGGAAGAGTCCAGCCCGAACTGCCAAGCCATGTCTTCCCTGGACCGGAAACAAGCATCCTAGGACCGGTTGCTGGCATTTCAGCCGTCATCAGCCAGGCTTGCTTGAATCCAGTGGCAAAGTGAGCAAGGGACCCACGTCTGGGCATACCCCCGCCAACTTAGGGCGACCAAGCGATACAAAGGGGATGATGGACGGAACGTTTGAGCCAATCAAACACTCACCCCCAGTCAACTGATCTGGGTTTAATCCATCATCATTCTTTAGCTCACTCCACCGCCCCAGTTCAGACATGGCCATATGCAAATCAGTCTGACCCTGTGCCTCATGGGAACAGTCCAGCCCGTACTGCCAAGCCATGTCTTCCCTGGACCGGAAACAAGCATCCTAGGACCGGTTTCTGGCATTTCAGCCGTCATCAGCCAGGCTTGCTTGAATCCAGTGGCAAAGTGAGCAAGGGACCCACGTCTGGGCATACCCCGCCAACTTAGGGCGACCAAAGCGATACAAAGGGGATGATGGACGGAACGTTTGAGCCAATCAAACACTCACCCCCAGTCAACTGATCTGGGTTTAATCCATCATCATTCTTTAGCTCACTCCACCACCCCAGTTCAGACATGGCCATATGCAAATCAGTCTGACCCTGTGCCTCATGGGAACAGTCCAGCCCGAACTGCCAAGCCATGTCTTCCCTGGACCGGAAACAAGCATCCTAGGACCGGTTTCTGACATTTCAGCCGTCATCAGCCAGGCTTGCTTGAATCCAGTGGCAAAGTGAGCAAGGGACCCACGTCTGGGCATACCCCGCCAACTTAGGGCGACCAAAGCGATACAAAGGGGATGATGGACGGAACGTTTGAGCCAATCAAACACTCACCCCCAGTCAACTGATCTGGGTTTAATCGATCATCATTCTTTAGCTCACTCCACCACCCCAGTTCAGACATGGCCATATGCAAATCAGTCTGACCCTGTGCCTCATGGGAACAGTCCAGCCCGAACTGCCAAGCCATGTCTTCCCTGGACCGGAAACAAGCATCCTAGGACCGGTTTCTGGCATTTCAGCCGTCATCAGCCAGGCTTGCTTGAATCCAGTGGCAAAGTGAGCAAGGGACCCACGTCTGGGCATACCCCGCCAACTTAGGGCGACCAAAGCGATACAAAAGGGGATGATGGACGGAACGTTTGAGCCAATCAAACACTCACCCCCAGTCAACTGATCTGGGTTTAATCCATCATCATTCTTTAGCTCACTCCACCACCCCAGTTCAGACATGGCCATATGCAAATCAGTCTGACCCTGTGCCTCATGGGAACAGTCCAGCCCGAACTGCCAAGCCATGTCTTCCCTGGACCGGAAACAAGCATCCTAGGACCGGTTTCTGGCATTTCAGCCGTCATCAGCCAGGCTTGCTTGAATCCAGTGGCAAAGTGAGCAAGGGACCCACGTCTGGGCATACCCCGCCAACTTAGGGCGACCAAAGTGATACAAAAGGGGATGATGGACGGAACGTTTGAGCCAATCAAACACTCACCCCCAGTCAACTGATCTGGGTTTAATCCATCATCATTCTTTAGCTCACTCCACCACCCCAGTTCAGACATGGCCATATGCAAATCAGTCTGACCATGTGCCTCATGGGAACAGTCCAGCCCGAACTGCCAAGCCATGTCTTCCCTGGACCGGAAACAAGCATCCTAGGACCGGTTTCTGGCATTTCAGCCATCATCAGCCAGGCTTGCTTGAATCCAGTGGCAAAGTGAGCAAGGGACCCACGTCTGGGCATACCCCCGCCAACTTAGGGCGTCCATCGTCCCCTTTTGTATCGCTTTGTTCGCCCTAAGTTGGCGGGGGTATGCCCAGACGTGGGTCCCTTGCTCACTTTGCCACTGGATTCAAGCAAGCCTGGCTGATGCGGCTGGAATGCCAGAAACCGGTCCTAGGATGCTGTTTCCGGTCCAGGGAAGACATGGCTTGGCAGTTCGGGCTGGACTGTTCCCATGAGGCACAGGGTCAGACTGATTTGCATATGGCCATGTCTGAACTGGGGTGTGGAGTGAGCTAAAGAATGATGATGGATTAAACCCAGATCAGTTGACTGGGGGTGAGTGTTTGATTGGCTCAAACGTTCCGTCCATCATCCCCTTTGTATCGCTTGTTCGCCCTAAGTTGGCGGGGTATGCCCAGACGTGGGTCCCTGCTCACTTTGCCACTGGATTCAAGCAAGCCTGGCTGATGACGGCTGGAATGCCAGAAACCGGTCCTAGGATGCTTGTTTCTGGTCCAGGGAAGACATGGCTTGGCAGTTCGGGCTGGACTGTTCCCATGAGGCACAGGGTCAGACTGATTTGCATATGGCCATGTCTGAACTGGGGTGGTGGAGTGAGCTAAAGAATGATGATGGATTAAACCCAGATCAGTTGACTGGGAGTGAGTGTTTGATTGGCTCAAACGTTCCGTCCATCATCCCCTTTTGTATCGCTTGTTCAGCCCTAAGTTGGCGGGGGTATGCCCAGACGTGGGTAACTTGCTCACTTTGCCACTGGATTCAAGCAAGCCTGGCTGATGACGGCTGGAATGCCAGAAACCGGTCCTAGGATGCTTGTTTCCGGTCCAGGGAAGACATGGCTTGGAAGTTCGGGCTGGACTGTTCCCATGAGGCACAGGGTCAGACTGATTTGCATATGGCCATGTCTGAACTGGGGTGGTGGAGTGAGCTAAAGAATGATGCTGGATTAAATCCAGATCAGTTGACTGGGGGTGAGTGTTTGATTGGCTCAAACGTTCCGTCCATCATCCCCTTTGTATCGCTTTGTTCGCCCTAAGTTGGCGGGGTATGCCCAGACGTGGGTCCCTTGCTCACTTTGCCACTGGATTCAAGCAAGCCTGGCTGATGACGGCTGGAATGCCAGAAACCGGTCCTAGGATGCTTGTTTCCGGTCCAGGAAGACATGGCTTGGCAGTTCGGGCTGGACTGTTCCCATGAGGCACAGGGTCAGACTGATTTGCATATGGCCATGTCTGAACTGGGGTGGTGGAGTGAGCTAAAGAATGATGATGGATTAAACCCAGATCAGTTGACTGGGGGTGAGTGTTTGATTGGCTCAAGCGTTCCGTCCATCATCCCCTTTGTATCGCTTTGTTCGCCCTAAGTTGGCGGGGTATGCCCAGACGTGGGTCCCTTGCTCACTTTGCCACTGGATTCAAGCAAGCCTGGCTGATGACGGCTGGAATGCCAGAAACCGGTCCTAGGATGCTTGTTTCGGTCCAGGGAAGACATGGCTTGGCAGTTCGGGCTGGACTGTTCCCATGAGGCACAGGGTCAGACTGATTTGCATATGGCCATGTCTGAACTGGGGTGGTGGAGTGAGCTAAAGAATGATGATGGATTAAACCCAGATCAGTTGACTGGAGGTGAGTGTTTGATTGGCTCAAGCGTTCCGTCCATCATCCCCTTTTGTATCGCTTTGTTCGCCCTAAGTTGGCGGGGTATGCCCAGACGTGGGTCCCTTGCTCACTTTGCCACTGGATTCAAGCAAGCCTGGCTGATGACGGCTGGAATGCCAGAAACCGGTCCTGGGATGCTTGTTTCCGGTCCAGGAAGACATGGCTTGGCAGTTCGGGCTGGACTGTTCCCATGAGGCACAGGGTCAGACTGATTTGCATATGGCCATGTCTGAACTGGGGTGGTGGAGTGAGCTAAAGAATGATGATGGATTAAACCCAGATCAGTTGACTGGGGTGAGTGTTTGATTGGCTCAAGCGTTCCGTCCGTCATCCCCTTTTGTATCGCTTTGTTCGCCCTAAGTTGGCGGGGTATGCCCAGACGTGGGTCCCTTGCTCACTTTGCCACTGGATTCAAGCAAGCCTGGCTGATGACGGCTGGAATGCCAGAAACCGGTCCTAGGATGCTTGTTTCCGGTCCAGGGAAGACATGGCTTGGCAGTTCGGGCTGGACTGTTCCCATGAGGCACAGGGTCAGACTGATTTGCATATGGCCATGTCTGAACTGGGGTGGTGGAGTGAGCTAAAGAATGATGATGGATTAAACCCAGATCAGTTGACTGGGGGTGAGTGTTTGATTGGCTCAAACGTTCCGTCCATCATCCCCTTTTGTATCGCTTTGTTCGCCCTAAGTTGGCGGGGTATGCCCAGACGTGGGTCCCTTGCTCACTTTGCCACTGGATTCAAGCAAGCCTGGCTGATGACGGCTGGAATGCCAGAAACCGGTCCGAGGATGCTTGTTTCCGGTCCAGGGAAGACATGGCTTGGCAGTTCGGGCTGGACTGTTCCCATGAGGCACAGGGTCAGACTGATTTGCATATGGCCATGTCTGAACTGGGGTGGTGGAGTGAGCTAAAGAATGATGATGGATTAAACCCAGATCAGTTGACTGGGGGTGAGTGTTTGATTGGCTCAAACGTTCCGTCCATCATCCCCTTTTGTATCGCTTTATGGCCAACTTAGGCCGAATAAAGAATTTATTGACAATAAAGACACAAGTTAGAAAACATGGATTGGAATTCCCAATAATCACACATACAACAAAAGTTAGGCTTAATACAAACCAAAAACGTATTCATACCTTTAACACTGGAGACTACTAACTGGAGTAAGATGAACCAGCATCAGTTCAGCCTTACTCATTCGCTTAATTTTAAGATCACTACCGTCCTCATCTTACTATAACAACTGAAAAGCAACCCCAAAGCGATAAACACCTTGAAGAAAGAAGCCAACAGACAAACCACCAGTCTGTTCTGGATTATAAAGTTGGGGTGTACATTTTTTCTAATGTACAACTGATGGAGAAGACCGTCTTTTGCGTGGTTTCCCCCCATATTTTTGACCTCCTATGCTGAACCCGTTTTTGCTGTCCCCAACACTCTGCACACTATACTCCTGCTCACCAGAAATAAAGAGTGTGTGCTTCTCCTTCTAAACATAGATAAACTGGCGTACACCTAATTGGCACTCATAGCTTTATGAGTTCATTTTTTTAAAAATCAAGTAAGTAAACCAGCCATGAATGAGCAAGAATGTCAAATATTCTTAACATAGTTTTGCAGCCAGATTGGAGGGTGTGGCACAAGTCAGAAAGTACTTTCTTCGGGCCTGGGAATAAGATGCATTGAGATGCACGTAGACAGTCAATAAATTGACTGTGGGGGAGATATGGGGCTGTGTAGTTGAGTAACGACATTGACATGGTTTATATGCACCAAGGCAGGGTGACTGAGCATAACTAAGAGCGTGGGCGTGCACGTGCAGGGATTTGTGCAAGAAATACATATGTTTTTCTCTACTTCGGAAAAACTGATGGCTCCCATTGCCCTAACAATGTTCAATTTGCTTCTGAGTTGACTGATAGCCAGGCCTGCAGTTTCAACTCTGAATACATTTTGCTGTTTTCTGCTGAAGCCGCCAAGAACGACTTCCATAACCTGCTTCACCTGGAAAAATAACACTAAAGCTTTGTACTTCAGTTTTCATTTGATAACTAAAAAACATATTTCACTTGAGGTGAATGCAGCCATTTTTGTATCAATAGTCAGTGGGATACAAGGGCGGTGATGTAAAGCAGGAGTAGCAGCCTGAGGCAACACAGCACACTTGCTGATGTCTGGGCTATGAATCATCTGCTCCAGTCAGGTCATGCAGCATCCCACGAAATGAAATGCTCACATTTTTTAAAGTAAGAGTTAAAGGGCAAGTAGGTTACTTATCATTCTGTAGCACTTAGGCATGGGCCTGTTTGATATTTAAAAATGCACAGATGTACACTAGCACCTTTAATACCAGTCTGAAGCTGGAGGTGCGGTAAGTGCTTGGAGCCGGCTCTTTTGCCAAGGCTTTGAAGGCTCAGAGGCATTAAATATCATTACAGAATGATGGAGCAGAACTATCCTCACCCAGTGCATTGGAATGGATTTAGGCTCTCATCTAAGGGTGTGTAAAGTGGTATCTACGTGGGACACACAGTCAAGTGCAATTGCAAGTTTTACCGGGTGTGGGAACGCACAAGAAATAAATAAAACCTTCCCCTAACCCCCCACAAATAAAATGTGGTATTGACCAAGTAATTCCAGGTCCAGAATGATATGTACCATTAGAGAACCTTACTGTACAGAAAGTTACATGAACTGGTCAGTGTGTTACTGACTTTTGGAATGCGGTCTAATGGTCCACTTTTGCGTAGAAACTCTTTGTCCTCTCTCAGACCTGGTCCTACTTGTTTGTCCCATCAAGTTGTGTTTGTACTGTTCCTATTTTTTTTTTTCCCAGTTACAACTGTACTTGACCTTGTGGTCTCCTCTATATAGGCATAAAGTTCAACATAAAACGGAAGGTAGTGACGGTTTACAGGATAGCACATCAATTCCAAGCGATATATTATCTCAGCTTGTCAGTATAAGAATAACAGTGTTGGTGCCCCTCAAGGTACAAAAAACACCCCACTACCTCGGATGTCACCACACAGAGGTTCCAAAGAACTCCTGTGCAAAACCTAACAAAACAACTATACCTCGGCACTCTCCAAAAATTATAACACTACTATCAATAGTGTGACACATTTATATTCCATAAACAGAGTGATTGCTCACAGGAAACCAGTCCAGTCTAACAAACTTCTGCAAAATTCAATTTAATATCAAATGACAATGTTTCTTTGAAATTGTAGAAACCCAATCATCAAAAATGCAATCCAAGACACAGATATATATTCTTTTACAAAGATCTTGGTATCACTAGCCGATCCACGGAGGTCATGTTCATAAAGCCTCCCTGTTGGCAACGATGGAAACAGCCGACACGTGTTTCATTACGATTGTAACTTCTTCAAGGCTGCAAAAAGTTTGAACATTGATACAAGTTTTTACAATGTTGAACAATTTAATCACATAAGACACAATTAATGTGACCATCAAAAAATGGACCACCCTGTGGTCCAAAAAGAACGCCTTTAAGAAAACATGTAAGAGAAGATATGAAACATCGCCAAATAAAATTGCACCCATGTGCTCAAGGAAAGCCAGATAAAAGAGTTATTACACCACCACCAAATGTGTCGTTTTATAAAGAAAGTGGATAAACCCATGAGAACAGAAACTTAACGTGCGTAGATAAAATAAATTCAAATGTGCCAACAAGCCTTAAATATATGTCGGGCTTGATTAAATAGTGCCCCAAGTCATTTAAAAAATCCAAAGTTGCTGTATCTACCTTATTGTAAACAAAGGTGTAGATCCAAAGGGTTTGTATTATCCAATGCACTAGTATCTTGCTGCTTAAAAGGCTGAAATGGGAGACCCTAAGAAAGGCAAATACAAAAGAATGTGTACACAAACTGTCAACTATCCTAGGAACAAAGATTTCAATTATAAAAACACAAATCAGGTCCTAATTCAATAACGTTAGGTACCTTCTATTTACAATGTGCTTAATCCTTAACCAGTCGCGAAAAATGTCCCCACTAGGGACGGTATGTTGGGGAAGGAAGTATCCAGTATTTGTCCTCCCATAATAGCCATTTAAAAGTAAAGTTAGTCGCCTAGTGGCGAAGCATAAAATATACTTTTGATAAAGTTTAAAAACGAATATTATACTATGGCCCTGATTACATGACGATAGAACCCTATCATTTGGGTTATATTAGAAACTATCCAATACCTGGAAATATATCCTCAATGGGTGGAAAGTTCCCCAATGGAAAGATTCAATTTAGGAAAGAGTTTGTCCAGCTACAGTCTTCCCACCGTAGATATGTACTCACTATCTAATTCAAGAGAGAAGAAAAAAGTAAGTTTAAACTAACTGTACACAACACACTATAGAGATTAACTTATGTATCTCTCAATGGCCAATATGCAATAGACAAAACGCCAGTCCTCACCAAGCGTAATGATGAACCATGAACTCACATTGCATGTGTCTCCCACTTCGAAATGTTGACATATGTATAAAAGCACAGTAACGTTCGTGTGACGATCCTGAGTTAAAAAAAGGTAAAGTAGGGTAAACAATCCAAAACGGCATTTGGGGATTTTGCCTAGATAATTTTTGTCGAGTCCCAACATTGTGAACCAAATATCAATTTGTCTATATAGGCACTACAATGATATAGAATTTTAGTATCCCTTATTACAACTCAATTTATCATATTTTGAGGTATAAAAAGTGGCTTAATAACAATACCTAAAAACAAAAAGATAGCAGCCAATAGCAATGGTTAACTTTAGATATAAATATAAAATATGTGATACGCAGTCATAATAAACCGCAAAAACGCCCGTATAAAAATAGGAGTTTCCATTTCAAACATTCTGTTAAACAGAAAGAGTATAAAGTGGATTGTTTTGATTACACTGGAGCCAATAAGCAAAAAAGTGTGATGTTTCACTTTCCACAATGTCATGTGTGGAAAATAACAAGGGAACCTCCCAAAACGTCCTCCTTATCGCGTTCAAATTATTACTTACAATAAAGCTTAGACTCATCCCTAAAAATGTCCAGCACTTACTTGTCAATAGTACGGGAAAAAATGGAGGCTGTGATAGGCCTCTCTCTAACCGGCGTAGTGGCCGTGTACGGCGTGGTGTCTCCAGGCAGGAAGAGAAACGAATGTGGTCCCGTCCGGTGTATATGTACTCTAGTATCCATCGTAATCAACGGCCGAATAAATTCGCGCCAAAACAACCAGCGCAGGACTCCTCCATAGGAAGTAGTTCCTATCTGGAAGACCTCGCTGAGTAAAGATAGATGACGTGCTAGGGACAATATGATGATAAAACAGACGGCAGCCATATTTGAAAGGTATTAACCTCCCGAACTTATTGCGATTGAAATGGAAGCCCATGGCTGTCATTGATAGTTAATTGAATTTGGGTGATAGTATAAGAGCTCATATTGAAAACGCAAAATAGTGCTAATGAAACAAGAGAAAAAGAAAAGAAAAGAAATATTCAGACCTCAAGATGACCCAAAGAGGTAGTGTGAAGAAAAGAGCCCGCATTATTGGCAATGGTCCATTCCCCATATATCATACATTAGCGCAATCTTTATCGTTCACAATACAATATTTAGATTGCTATGCAAATATTAGCACAAACCTATTTTTAAACCTATTTTTTAAAACAGCATCTATATAGGCATGGCAGGCAGCAAAATCAGCATACGATTAGGGAACATAGAAGCAACATTAGATGCCCAAGTAATAACCAGGAACTGCCCAAGCAGGTAAGGGTGGTGGGGCCGTGGGGCCGGGCGGGGAGGGAGTCGATAGACGACAACGAGGGAAAATGTAATAAAAGAAAACCACTTACCTTGTGCTCGCCGCATCAGCGATGCGGCGAGCACAAGGTAAGTGGTTTTCTTTTTTTTTAAACCTAGTTTTCCCTAGTCGTCGTCTGTCGACTTCCTACCCACCCGCCCCACAACTCTTACCTGCACGGGCCGCTCCTGGTAATACCACCAGAATGACTGCCCATTTGTTTTTAGCTCAAACATAGTGAGCATTATATTAAATGGGTCGTCATAAAGAAGGTTCATAACAGCAATGACTGGATTCCCACTCAGAGGCTATGACTGATGAAAGAACAAAAGTGAGTGCATCGCCTGAACGCTCACATCGATGGGTTGAATAATGAAATACCATGGTTACACGTGGGTGCCCAGCGATTTTACATTCTGACATGACATCCCAAAACATCATCAGCCGTGACACAGCACCTCGGCTTTGACAACATTAACGCATAGTTGCCAGATGCACCTACAATGTTTAGCACATTACCTTCACTTAAACTTTTTGTCAAACTCCATTTGACATTATTAAATATGATATCTTCTCCGATGGTATTCAACCCTGTTTTCTAAAGTGCGCCTGCATATATAAGTGCCACTTTGAACATTACAATATGTTCTTATAATTTCCTTCCTGTATGAACACAGAAGGGATTGAGCCACCTACTTAATGTAAGGACATTGTCAGCCAAATCTCTCCTTCGTTTACCTCTTTTCATGTCAGAATAAGCTACACAGAAGGTTTTGGGCTACTTGAACATTTATTTCTATTTCCCCCAGCCCTGTGTAGTCGATGTCTACTTCTTTTACTTTATTTTCATGGGGATCGAAATTACATAAGTTTATTACATGTTACAGAAATACTATCAGATGGCATATAGTCATGACGTGGTCCAGCGTGTTGTATTAGACAATTTCACAAGACATCCCTATTCCACACATTAGGCTCTCACATAAGTCTTACTGCATCCAGTCTCCCTGGTTACTCATGCATCACCAACGGATGACGTCATGATGCTCCAACACCAGATGCCACACACTTGGGATTCTTGAGACATTGGACATAGCCTCGAAGAGCAGGCTGCAATGCACTTTATGAACGGATCCATAACTTTAAACAAAAACAATATCAGGAGCTGACACATTTGCAGAGATATTTGGGATGGATGAATTCTTAAATAATGTAGGTCTCAATCTTTATTTACTTTGGCTAAGACTTAGGGGCTGATTACAATGGCGGGGAGTCCGCCACCGACAGCCTGCAATCTTCCCGCAATCATAACCAACTTTACCGCCCGCCATATTATGATGGCGGGCGAAACATGTGGCGGTCGTAAAGACCGACCGCCACGCATTTGACGGGCTCCTTGAGCCCGCCAGTGGGGCGGAGGGGCTCGTAGTCCCTACAATGCTGGCGGTGCCTACCAGGCACCACCATAGGGATTGCGATGTCCCTTTCCGCCAGCCATTTCATGGCGGGTTACCTGCCATGAAAAGGCTGGCAGAAAAAGACATTGGGGCCCTTAGCCGGCCCTCTTCCCACCTGGCCCTTGTTGTTGTGGGTGTTGCCTACATATCCCTGTACCATGTGGCAAGCACCGCATGGTGCCTGATACGTAGTGCAGGGATATGTAACATGTTCCGTTTTTACATTGCGGCGGGTGCTGCAGCCAGCAGCACCCACCGCAATGTAAAATATAGGCATTGCGACCGCCGTGGTGGCAGTCGCATTGTAATGCCTACTATGGGACCGCCGACAGCATGCCGGGTGGTCCCAATCCCCGATTCGATGGCGGATGGACTGAAGTCCGTCCGCAATCATAATTAGCCCCTGAGTCCCCTTCAACGATCATTGTAGTCAACCTGCTTCTTGAACATTTCTAGTGCTCGACTGCTGAAGGCTCCATATGTACCTACCTCCATGAGGCCTATCGCATGCCAAAGTAGGGTAAGACTAACAATAAGCACGAGTGTGTCATTTCCTTAACGGAGGATCACTAAATGGGGTGTTTATTTATGCTGTTATCTTTACCATATGTATTTGTAGTGATGTTTTGCAGTGATGGTTCTTGTTTGTCAATGGAGCAGAATAATTTCTTCAACAATAGTGCCTACATGGAGTAGTATGACTCCTCATATACCTGAACTCAATATTTATGTACTTGTCTCATATTTTGTCGTATATGTTCCAACAGGTTCTTTAACAATGAAGGCTCAACCTTTAGAAACAAGTATCGTTTTTGTTGCGCATGAATGTGGGTGCATGTGTACGCACCAACTCTGACTGTTACAGAACATAGGGCCTTAGTAGGCTATATTTTGCATCGGGATCTAGGTCCTAAAGAAAGCTGTGGATCCCTCAAGGGGCACGAAAAATGAATGAGACATGTTGACCTAATGTCTCTAACATCCTCGTGCTCACTTTATTTTTAACATTACCTTAGATCATGACAATTAATATACTTTTGGATTACCTATAGGGATTTTTTACTTCTTGTGTGGGATCCAAATATAAACAGAAGTAGAAACATGTGCCTTGTTAGAAATGGGGGTCTCTAGTTGGCAAGGGTTTCCACCTTTGTCCAAGTAGGGACCCTTCCTTCTAGTCAGGATAACGGAGTTACACTCCTAAAATAACAGCTGCTCACTCCCTTGGTAGCTTGGCACGAGCAGTCAGGCTTATCTTAGAGGCAGTGTGTAAAGCATCTGCACATAACCAACAGTAATACAGTGAAGACACTACAAAAGGACACCACACCAGTTTAGAAAAATATCCAATATTTTTATATATCCAAAACAAGACCAAAACGATAAAAATCCACCATACAGTTCTCAGAAATCTTCAGTAATCAAAATAGACTTAAATACAGTTCCTTGAAGTGGATAGCTCCGTCTGGGCCTATCACGGCGTCGTGAACAACAAATCCAAACAGTTCTCGCTGACCTCGGCGTCACGGGCCAGCTGCGGTGTCCGGAAGACCCGCAAAAGAGTACCTTTAGAAATGTAGGGCGTCGGCGGCCTCTCGAAGAGCCCCGTAAGGCCAGCGTCCGCAGGCATTGGTTCCGGAGGTCGGTGCAGGAGTCGTCGGGCCCTTGCAGATCGAACTCCTCGCGGTTGAGGTCGGGAGCGCCGGCGTTGGCAGGTGTTGGGGCTGCGGTGTGAAGTGCAGCGGTGCGGCGTGCGGTGCCCCAGGTCGCAGTGCAGGCAGTGGCTCAGTGACGGTCATCCGGCGGCGTCAGTGAGACCAGGGCTGCGGTGCGAAGTGATGAGGTGCTCGTCACGGTGCTGGCATGTCACGGTGCAAGCAGCGGCGTCGCCAATGCTGAAGCGATGTCATCGGCTGATGAACTGGAGTCGATGGTGCCGGAGTAGGTGGGTCAAGGCTGCGGTGTGGGATGAGGACGGTGCGTTGTGTAACTTACGAGTGGTGCCCTCGAACCACGGTGCAAGCAGCGGCGGCGATGTCGGTGTGGAGCGGTGTTGTCGGGGATAGCAAGGCAGCATTCTGAAGCGAGGCGCTGCAAAGTGCGGTGCCCACAGGTCGCAGTGCCAGCATGGCTCGGTGGCGGGTGGCGTCGTCGGTGAGACCAGGATTTGTGTGCAGCGGTGCCCTCTGCGGTGCCTTCAGGACACGGAGTCGGCAGTGGCATCGTAGACGGTGTCGGGTTGCTTTATCTTCTGTTGCAGCACAAAACACACAGGGCCTTATTTATGGGCTTTTGCCGTAGGGCAGCACCCCAGACCTCCCTGCTGCGCTGCCCTATGGCAAAAGGAAAGGGCAGGAATGCGCTATATCTAAATGATACCGCACATTCCTGTCCTTTTCCCCTGTGCCGGCGCACAATGGGCTACCTTGTGCCAACGCAGGCACCTTTGCACCATGGTCAAAGGATGCCTGTATTGCAGCAATGATTGATTTTGTGCAGGAAGGACCCTTCCTGCACAAAATCAATCCATTCAGGCGCTTTACTTATTCTATGTGTGCTGCAGAATGCAGCACACATAGAAAAATAAAAGCACGAGGAGAAATGTTTTCATTTCTCTTCGTTGCGCCTCCCTAACGCCACCGTGGCGTTAGGTTCTGACGCATTCCCAGGTTTACGATGCCTTGTAAATCTGGGAATGTGTCAGGTTCCATGGGTGTTGCGTGGGAACTCCCACAGCAACACCCATGGAACGCCCCTTTCACGCAATTTTTTGTATGAAAGGGGCACATATTTATAAGGCCATGAAAAGCCACGTAAAGTTGCTTTACGTGACTGTTAGAAATGGGATTTCTGGGTGCTAGGGCATGCGCCTAAGCCAGGCAGAAACCACCACTCTAGTCAGGGCAAGGGAGTTACACACTGAAGATAACCCCTGCTCACCCCCTTGGTAGCTTGGCACGAGCAGTCAGGCTTATCCCAGAGGCAATGTGTAAAGCGTTTGCGCAACACACACACACAGCAGCAACACACTAGGCACACTACAAAAGAAACTCCACACAAGGTTATATAAAAATAGCCTTTGCATTATCCAAAACACATTAGAATCATAATCACACAATATACACTGTGCCAACTGGCACTGGGTAATATTCACAGGGGGTTATATACATGACAGGGCCAATCGGGCCACTGTCAGAACCATCACAAGCACAAGCAGTAGAAATAATATTACAACCAGTAACTACTGGCAAAATACTGTACTTAGCATTATCACTAGCATAAACACATTATGCAATCTCATTAGGCCTAAACATCCTAGCATGACATTCGCATTATCATCACATTAGGCATAAAACACTTTGGGGCCGATTCACAGAACTAATCTGAGACAAAATCCTAAACTTACTACTTTTGGTATTCACAGAAGACATTTAGTAGTAGTAAAGTTATGATTTTGTCTTAAATTAAGATTTGTCTTAAGTTAGGATTTTGTCTTAAGTTAAACTTAAGTTAAACTTAAGTTTTGGTCTTAAGGCAAAATCCTAACTTAAGACAAAATCCTAATTTAAGACAAAATCCTAACTTAAGACAAAATCCTAACTTTACTACTACTAAATGCCTTCTGTGAATACCAAAAGTAGTAAGTTTAGGATTTTGTCTCAGATTAGTTCTGTGAATCAGCCCCATTATGCCCAAACCTCATTAGCATAAACACATTACGCAATAAATCAGCAGTGCACCACAGTAACACTACTACCAGGTGCATACATCACCTTACAAACTGACCCCGGGCCAACTGGCCTTTCACTGGGGCTCAAAATGTCCTCTGTCCATAATGTCAGGGCGCAAACTGTGGGCCTTTCAAGTAGCCCTATGGCCGCCCATGCAGCTAAAGCAAAAGTGCGCAATGCGAAGGGGGCGGGGGAGGGTATCTCACTCCTTTCTCATGAAAACCCAAAATGAATGCCCCACGTTGCAGCTGCCCGCGCTCTCGCAGGGCAGCTGGGATCAGCACAAAGAAGAACTGTGCCGTGAGAGCCCCGCGTCGGGACTCAGGGAACCAACCTGGCTCCCAACAGGAAATCAGCACTGGCACCTTGGTGCCCCAGGGAGCCCCCACGCGGCTCCAGGCACGACAATGTGCCTTGGGGAAGCCCCACCCACCGGGGATCTTCTGGTGCCGCTCTCGGCACCAATACTGCGCAAGTAAAGCCCCACTCACCGGGGCTGCTCTGCTGAACTCCTCCGGTCTCCTCCAACGCGGCGGGGGCAGGCACTGACAATGTGCCTCGGTCTCTCCCCTCTGCAGCCGCCAGACTTCAGCCACACGCGGGGCTCTCTCTTGCTCATGGGAGCCCCGCTCTTCCACAGGCCATCGCTTCCACTTCCTGGCCCCGCCCACAGTCAGGCAGCTTGCCTGGCTTCCGGGCCGGCCACGCTGCTTCTCCTCTCCTCTGGGCGAATGCGGGGTGGGCTCCCACTATTACCAGCACAAATGCGGGGTGGGCTCCCGCTAAAGGAGCTCAAACGCAAGGTGGGCTCCCGCTATAAAATACGCATAAAAATGCAGGGTGGGCTCCCGCAGCACAAACGCTGGGGAATCCCCACGTCGGGATTCCCTCTAAACCGATCACAGCTCCGCGCTGCGAAGCTCCAGCGCTCGTCCACGAGCAGAAATTCAGTGCTCTCGAGGCACTAGAGTCCTTCAGGTTCCAGGGACAAAGCTGGGCCCAGGCAGGCCAGCACACAGGGCCCTCCAGCAGGGAGGCAGTCCCTCGTGGCAGTTCCTCCTGGGGCCCAGCAGCAACAGGTCCCAAGGAAGCACAAAGCACACCTTCATGGGGTCACAGCCCCAGTACTTATACATCATTCCTCCTTTGTCTGCCCTTGGCACAGGGCTTGGGGGAACCAGCCTGAGCTGGTTCTGGGGGGTTTTGGAGCACTTTGTTGACAAGGCTCCTCTTCCCCTTTGTCAGGTGGGGTCTCGTCATCAGACACACCACAGGGGGGCGGAGCCAGCATTCACCTAGGCAGGCACAGACCTATTCAGGGTCAGGGGACTACTCCTCCCACTACTCCAAATGCAGATCCCCTATTCCGCCTAGCGCTGACTCACCCTGCCCTCCCTGGAGCCACACACACCTCACCAGCCCCTGTCACTCCAAAGCCAGACATGCAATCCACATCAGGCAGGCAGACACATAGCACACAGAAATGCCAACTTCTAAAAGTGGCACTTCTAAAATAGGTATAATAAATCCGGCAACACCATTGCGTAGCATTTATTATCACTATTCCAAACATACCAAACTTGACCACGCTGCTCCTCTCATAACAGGAATTACCACTGAAACACTTATCAGGGAATCCCCAATGCATTCCTATGGGAGGGCAGCCTCACAGCAGTGAGAAACCAAAATGGCTGTTTGTCACTACCAGGACATGTCACGCACTTAAGGTACATGTCCTACCTTTTACCTACAATGCAGCCTGACCATAGGGCTGGCTAGGGCCTACCTTAGGGGTGACTGACATGCAGTAAAATGGGGGTCACAGACATGGCACACACTTTAGGTGCCACGCCACAGCGGCAGTAACACTGTGCGCACAGGCCCTGCAATGGCAGAGGCCTGAGACAGGTTTGAAAGGCTACTTTGGTGGGTGGCGCAATCAGCACTGCAAGCCCACCAGTAGCATTTAATTTACTGGCCCTGGGTATCTGAGATACCACTTTACAAGGGACTGATAGGTAAATTAAATATGCCAAACAGGTGTAGACCAATCTTACCATGTTTACCACAGAGAGCACACGCACTTTACACTGGACAGCAGTGCGAAAGTGCCCAGAGTCCTAAAACCACCAACACCATGTCAGAAAAAAGGCTAGGAGGAAGGCAAAAAGTTCAGGGATGACCCTGCAAAAAGGGCCAAGTCCAACAGTGGCCTTATAAATATGCGGTGGCACATTGCGCCATCGGAACGCACAAAATTACATTCCGGTGGCGCAAAAGTGCCGATAGGGCCTCATAAATGAGGCCCTCAGTCCCCATTGCTGATGGCAGAAGAACTTGAAGTCTTTGCTGTTCCTGAGACTTCTTGAACAGGGGGCAAGCTCTACCTCAAGCCCTTGGAGATACTCAATAAAGAAGTTGTAGAAGGTTCAGTCCAGTATTTGTAAATAAACATTTAGGAAACGAATAAAAAAGTGGACCTATACTATACAATGACAATATGTGACCAGAAAAATTATTATTATTCCAAAATAGATTCTTTATTTGAAAATGATCTGATATATATATATATTTTTTGTTATTTATATTTTATATAACATTGTTACTAATAAATAGACAAAAGAATGACAGGGTGCATATAAAATACAATGTGTAGACCTCAAACAATTATATGACAGATAACAAAAATTGATACAAAATGTATACCAACAAATTGATTATAAATGACATAATGGAAATCAGGATAAGATAAACCATTTCAAATTTTTAACAGATTTCCAAAAGAAACAATAATGGCCAACATAATTAGAATCTACGCGCGTTTCGGCGGGACGCCTTCTTCAGGTAGCCATGAGTCTTAAATATTTTCACCGGTCTATTGGGGCGATATATAGGTGCTTCTAATCCCAGTCATGAATAGGTGTTCCTTTGAATAAAAAGCTATGCCCCCTATGGTTTCTTAAGGTTATCGTTGGAGTAGCTTCAACATCACAGATGCGGTCAAATTCCTTTAGCAATCAGTTGAGGTCATGATCTTGCTAAATTGCCAACAGATATTGTTTAAAATGTAACGCCCCGGGCTCAAGAGGTCTGGCATTGGTGGGTCGAAATGGTGCCCTGAAAATCGGTGAATGTACTGTTGCTCAATGTTAAGGGTAGACAGTAAGTGATATTCTGTCGTTCGCTGTGGATCAATGAAGATAATGTCCCCAGAATTGGAGAACAGACCGATGAACAATGATTGATAGTTCACTCGCAAAATTTGTGTGTCCTATTCATATAGCCGGGCTGCTGCCGTCTCCATGTATGGGGTCCCACGGCATCCGCTATGGCTATACCACGTGTGATGTAGAGAAGGGGTTCAATCCAGTCCTTTCACTGCCCAAGACAGAAACAGCCACTGCAGGCAAACACAGCAAAGCACTCAGCAAAGATGTAGTTCCTCCTCACAGCTTCTCCAGCTCTTCTTCTTGGCAGTATTCTTAGTCAAAAAGAGTTCTAAAGTTATGGGGTCTGGGCCCCAATATTTACACTCCAAATTCCTTTGTCCTCTTAGACAGAGAGTGTTTGTGCTTAGTCCAAACCAGTTTGGTCCTCTCTGGCCCAGCTTCCCAGCAGAAAGCGGAGACAGCATTGTCTGCAGCAGGCCAGGCCTATTTAGGTGCAAGGAAATCTCCTCCCACTACTCTAAATGCAGCCCAGATCTATTCAGCCCAGCCATGACTCATCCAGACTCTCTGGAGCCACTGCACATCCTCAGCCCCTGTCACTCCAAAGACAGACAGTTAATACACATCCTAGCAGAGGCACACAGGATGGCTAGGCAAGAAAATACCTACTTTCTAAAAGTGGTATTTTCAAACACAGAATGTAAAAATCACCTTTACTAAAAGATGTATCTTTAGATTCTGAGTTCAGGCATACTAAACTTTATTTTCCTATCTGGTCCCAATGGGAAGTTATATTTATAAGATGTTATAAATTAGCTCCCATGCTTTCCTATGGGCCAGATAGCCATTCAATAGTGAAAAACTAAATTGGCAGTATTTCACTATCAGGACATGCCACACACATCAGGGTATGTCCTACCTTTCACGTACACTGCACCCTGCCCACAGGGGTACCTTGGGCCTCCCTTAGGGGTGACTCACATGTGAGAAAAGGGAAGGTTAGGGCCTGGCAAGTGGGTGCACTTGCCAAGTCGACATGGCAGTACTAGACTGCACACAGACTACAGTGGCAGGTCTGAGTTACCTTTGAAGGGCTGCTTGTGTGGGTGGCACAACCCGTGCTGCAAGCCCACTAGCAGCATTTGATTTACAGGCCCTGGGCACACACAGTGCATTGTACTAGGGACTGACTAGTAAATCAAATAACCAATCATGGAATCACCAATCCATAACAACAATATTCAACAGGAGCACTTGCACTTTAACACTGAACAGCAGTGAGAAAGTGCGCAGAGACACTAACCCAGCAAAAACAGAGTCAAAACCGGGAGGTCAGAAAGCAAAAAGACAGGGGAAACACGCCAAAAGATGCCAAGTATAACAAGCCTCCATTTCAAGTATGCTTTAGAAACATTAGGAGCCCATCCCTTCCTCTATTAACGTTGGGTGGGTGAGGCAAACCCGATTATGAAGCATGCCACCTAGTTTGGTGGGTGAGTGTTTGTTTTCAATTTTTATGATATTCACACATTAGAATAGATGGCATCCATCAAAAACATTAATTATTTCTGGAGGTACTCTCACATCCAGATTGCCATTTTTCATTGTGTAATGTTTTACTGGGAGGACACAGTTCTTGGATACTCACCACTCTCGATTCCCCCTTCTAGGTATTAGGTGACACCAAATTTGATCAAAGAACTTGTAGGAATATCATATTGAATTTTTGAAGCTATTTTCAGATTATTTACTCTTCTGAAGGGTGTGCTCCAAGAGTTCTCTATTTATAATTTTTACTATTAAATCTAAATCCAAAATCTAAATTTAAAGTTTAAACTATTAACTTTGAATTAGCAAGAAAGAATAGTGAGCACAACCACTGTCTTCTCTTCAGATTCAATCTCTCTTAGTCAGGGACATAAAGTGGCTTTCCTGGGGATCTTGGACCATGTTTGTAGCAGTGACTATCACTTTCTGATGCTTCTGATGTCTTTATCAAGGTACCGTGGAAAAGGACATAGAGAGGGCTCATCTCTGGAAAATATTACTTCAGAGTCAATATATTTTTCGAGATACTTTGGGTTACACACATGCATTCACAAAGGTAGTGTGACTGTATATGTGTGTGTTTGTGTGTGTGTGTCTGGGTGGGTATGTGTGTATGTGTATGTCAATGTGGCATTTCTCTATGCGTGGATATTGTGATTGGCTAATTTTCTCAGCGAGAAAATTAGAACAAGGCGGAATGTGGGCGGACACAACACCTGCTATTACAGACCGTGGATTCTCTCAAGAATAACCCCAAGGGAACCCAAAATCTTTTACCTTCACTGTTGAAATTCTGAAAACATAATAATGTATTCTTATATATACTTTATACTATTATTATGTTATTTATGTATGATAAATAGCACAGTGATATATTTGATAAACAAATATGGATGTTGTTTCACATTGGTTTGAAGTACCCATTGACTTGTACTATGCTTGCTAAATTTCATGGCTCGAGTAGGCCCAGAAGCCATGTTATTCAAGATTGTAAATCTTCATATTTTTCAAACCATAACCACTCTTTCAGATTCAGCAACTGGAAGTCGGATTTTGGGAGAATAACAGACCGAGTAATGCATTGATGAATGGTACTTTCTCAAGGAAGTCTTACACTTCTTCAGTGAGAAGATCCTGCCACATGCTCATTAGATACGTTTTCCCTTAAAGTAACACTTTTCTGACATTTGATTAGATTCCACAGATTGTACCTATATAAACTGTCCTACATTTAACCCATTTTAGCACAATGCTTCAACTGACCCTTTTCTTGTAAGATCTTCGGTCAGCTGAAATGACAATTGCCTTTTAAGCATTTAGCTGTATTGCTTGCTATTTTGAATTTAATGCAAGTTAGACTTTGGGCTTCCTGATGCGATGTGTTTTATTTTAAACAAACTCTTGATAAACTATAAGACATTCTTGGGTTATCTCCACCAAAAGGAAATTAAAGAAATTAGCAGGCAGCAAATAAGTACTCTATGTCCACACATTTCAAAGGGAGTCAAAGATAACTTTGTATGCGGCAATATTTTGTCAGGTTACAACTGAATAAATCAAGCTTCATAAACTGAAATACAGTTTTAGTATGTATGATGTTTAAATTTCTAGTTGCAAGAATATATTCCTCAAGGTGAATCTACTCATACGTGAGGCAACTTGTGGCCGGTCATGGAATCCTTAATTATGACAAGCTTGATGTTACTTTTGATGGCCAAACTCGAACTTTCACAGACCTAGACAACTGAGTATCCTTTTATCGATCAAGAAATGGTTAAAGAATTATAAGGGGGAATCGGGAGCAGGCAACTGTTCCCATTTGCTAAGGTTTTGATCTTAGTTTTCTTAATTTGTCTTTGGAGCACTTTCTTTGCAGCACCAAAATTCTTTGATTTTATTAATTAACAAGAATGTTAAGTGGTACTTGAGAGTGCAGCTACTTTGGTGAGGTGTGATGCTGTAAATCAGGGGAGTCAACTGCAACAACAACAAGGTAATGGATGGAATGCTTGAACGAATCTGGCAATTGCTCGGGGAAGCATCCCAATCCATCGTTCTTCACCCACCTCAGTTTGTATCCAGCCATATGCAAATCAGTCTTGACCCTGCTCCAATGGGGATAGTCCATCTCGAACTACCAGGCCAAGTCCCCCATCAAGAACACAAGCAACCCAGGACTGGGTTCACTCTGATTAAAGCTCACCAGCCAGGTATAGCTTTGTCCCAGTGTCAAAGTGAGATCGGGACCCACGTCTGGGCATACCCGTTGCACTTAGGGTATCAACAGCAACAATCTGATGGATGGAATTCTTGAATTAATATCAGCCACTAGCAATCGCTTGGGATCTCATCCCAATCCGTCAATGAGGGAAGGTCCTGTGACCTGTGGCATTATGGCTTTTCAAGTCCAAAGCAGTTTACTAGGTGTTGGTGTCCCGACTACACTTCTATTTTCGGTGAAACAAAGCCTTTAACTGTCAATATGAGGCCTGCCACTTGTTTCTTTTGTTTTTATTTTTGACTTGTTGCATAATAACAGTTAATCATTTTACAATCCTGGACTAGGATCTAAAGCAGCTGAACATTGTTTAAGTTTCATTTCAGCCCAGTTTTCCACATAGGGAACAAGTGTATGGTGAGAGACTTCTGAAAATTAATTTCGCCTATACAATTTATAAATGATGGACATGAAAATGAATATTCCAGAGCAATCTTCCAAATAAAATGGCATAAATGTCAGGCTACTATTATTCAGCCAAGAAGTGGCAGATATCAATGAGCAGGTGCACAGCAGTAATGTAGCTAGAGTGCCTTGGATGCCAGTGCAAGCAGGGAAAAGGCCCCCCCATCCCAAATAATGCTGTTTGTGTAGCAGAGTACAGCATTAATCAAGATTTAGTGGGTACCCTCAGACCCCTGGGCCCCAGTGCCACTGCACCTTCTGCACCATTTATAGGTACACACCTGCTCTCCCTTGCCTTTAGTTGTGTTTCTCCTCTCTTGTCTTCCACCATCCCTCCTCTGCCACATACATATTTACTTCCCTGCTATTCTTCATTTTTATCATATGTGTACATCCTTCCTTTTCTGTCTTCATGCCCCCTCCTCTTGCTTCCTCTTCATCGTGCCACATTCCACCTTTCATTCTCGCAAGCACTAACCTGTATCTCACCATGTCCCCTCCCTTTACTCTGTCCTCCATTGTTGTTCCCATTAAATACTCCTCATCGCTCTTTTTCTACTACATCACTCAAGTCATTTTTACTCCTTGTATTCACCCCTTCTCTTCATTCGCACCAACTTTCCTCCATTCTCACCTGCATCTCTTCCATCTTTCTCTCTCCTCCTGTATCTCTAAGCTCTTGTTCTTCTCCTGTCAGTCTCCCTGCATCTGTACACCCTTCCTTCTCTCCCCTTTTCATCTCCTCGGTGCTATTCTATTTTCATTTGCATCTCTCCAGCTTATCTTTTTCCCTACTCCCTATACATCTCCATCCTTGCATTTGCTTTTCCCTGTATCTCCCCATTCTCCCTTTGCCTATGCTCTACTATATCACTTTTTGTCTTACATCTCTCCACCCTCTTTGATTTGCTTACCACTCTCCAATATATTTCTGCATTCTGCCCTGTGTCTTTCTCTTCTGTTCCGTGTCTCTATGTTGTCTGCCTCCTTCTGCATATTCCTGCGCCCTCCTCTTTACCTTATCCCCTGCATCTTGTTTCCCCTTCATCAACCGCCCACTGCCCGGTAACTCTCTACTCACACCATCAGCTCAAGAAAGGCAGAGTTCACAGCAGAGGTGGGCGCAGAAAGAAGAACAGTTGTACCAAGAAGGACAGAAACAGGGAGGGAGAGGGAAAGAGAAAGAGAAAAAGGGAGGAGTAGAAAGAGGGACATAGAAGGGAAAAAAGAGGGTAAGGAATGGATGTATAGAGAGAGAGTGCAAGAAGTATTGAGACTGATAGATAGACAGAGACAGACGGACGGACGGACGGATGGACGGATAGATAGATACCATTTTTAGGTCTCGCGCCTAGCGTTGCAGTGCGCAACCCTACTCGCGCAGCGTGAGACCTCTTGTACGGGCTTCTGAAAGCTGCCCACACGCTCATGCGTGTGGTTTTGCTTTCGGAAGCCCGCATTGGCTGTAAGGGGCGTTTTTTTTACAAAAACGGCACGCAATTGGGCAAAGGCGGGCGCATGTCCCACCTTTGCTCCTCCCATTCCCACTGGTGGCTAGCACGCGCAGCAGCGCGCGTTCGCCTCGCTCCCTCCCCCCGCTCCTCTGTGGTGCGCGCGCACCACTGTTTTCTGTGTTGTTCCCTCGTTGCCCCCCATCACTAGAGCACGCTCGCCTTCCTTGCATCTCCCCCTCCAGCTCGCGCCACCCTTTCCACCCTCTGCTAGATTCTCTCTCCCTTCCCTAGGCTCCCTCCGCTCCGTCCACCCCTCTGGCTCCCCTGTCCCCAGCTCTCTCTGTCCCGGCTTCCATCCTCTCGCTCCTCCTCTGGCCCCAGCCCCCTCTTCTCCCAGCCCCTAGTCCTCCCTTCCTGGCTCCCTCTGCCGCTCCCGGGGGCCCCTCCTGCCCTCACTCACCGGCGCCAGTATATCCCCGGTGTATCTCTTCATCGGGTTTCCCTTTCGCCGGTAAGTCCCTTCCTTTGATGTGATGCTCTGCCGCTTCTTGGCCTCTTTCTGCCGGATGCGCAGCAGCTGGAGCCGCTTCTGTCGTCGGCTGATGATTACTAGAAGAAGTAAAGAGCGGGAACAATTGTTAATCATTGTGACCGGGCACAGTGAACACGTGTGAAAGAGCGTCACGAACGGCTGAGAGACACCGTACGGCGAGCAGTTGTTTGTGTGTGTGAGAGAGACAGTGACACGTGGGCACATTGAACCAATATGAACAGGCATGGATAACAGCTGTGAGTGGGTGAAACTCGTGAGTGTGGCAGAGTGAACAGGCCTAACAGCAACTGTGAACAGGGTTGAGCGCATGCAAAGAACTTGTCTGAGCGGGCACAGTGAAAAGAAGTGAGCGGGCACAGTGAAAAGAAGTGAGCGGGCATGGTGAAAAGAAGTGAGCGGGCCCGGGGACTAAGCATGAAACAAATGGAGACGTGTGAGGGAGTACAGAGAAAGGAGTTTTGCAAACACAGAGAAGAGGTGTGAAGGGCCCCAGACCAGGTATGAGTGGTCACCAAAAACAGCCATGAACAACCACAAGGAACAAGTGTGAGTGGGCACAGAACAGGAGTGAGTAGGCGCACAGGCCTGGCCTGAATCGCCACAATCAACAGGCGTGAGCGAGCACGAAAGAAGAGGGCTAAGTGGGCACAGTGAACAGGCGTGAGCGAGCACGAAGAAGAGGGCTAAGTGGGCAGACAGGTGCTGGAGTGGTACAGAGAGGAGGCGTGAGCATCACTGAGAACTGGCATGAAGGGACACAGGATAGCTGCGAGTGGGCACAGATGGCACAGAGACCAGAAGAACAGATGGGAGCAGGCTCAGAGAACATGTGACAGTTGGCACTCAAACAGGTGTGAGCAGGCAAAGGTCACGGGTAAGCAAGAACTGACAAACGAGTGAGAGGGTTAAAAAGGTGCTAATATAGACAGAAAATGGGATCGAGCCTTACAAACGTGTGTATGTGTCTGTAAGGGGAGGCACAATACATGCCAGGCACTAAAAGTGTGCTAGGATGGAAGAAAAGGAATAGAGAACAGAGAACTTGCTTGTGCAGGCACCGACAATGGGCGCTGAGCGCAGGTGTGACAGCAGACAGGCATGAACAGGCACAGCACAAAGGGGTGAGGTGGCACAGTCAACAGGTGTTTGGTCCAGGAAGGGAGGATGGTACAACCCTCACAAAGTGGCTTCCCTCTGATTCTGATTAACGCGTCTACTTCCTGCCTCTGTGATTTCTTCGTTCTTCCCATCTCTCGGAATGATGTATTTTTCTTCTCGATACGTGGGGAAGGGGTCACAAAGTAGCACAGGCTGCCTATGTGAACAGTAGTGGGTACACAATTTTGAATCACCCGATTATGCACAGCAAGCGAGAGAAATAAATGTCAGCTGCAAGTTCAAACTAAGATCAAAAGAAGTGGAAGTGAACAGGTGCTGTTTTGAATGTTTGGAACACATTAATGTATACGAAAAAGTGACGGATGGAATGCTTGAATTAATATGAGCCACCACTGCCAGACTGGGACAGAAATCAGCCCTGGCAGTTCACCTCGACCAGCCCGTCAAGCACCGCTGCCGCATTTGTTGCAGGGGGCCCGATATTGCAGCACTGCTGCAAAACAGGACCCTGTAACAAAAGCGGCCCCCACTGGTCAAAAACCAGCCCCACCCTTCCGGCTCATGGGGAAAATGCTTGGTGCCCACTACGGCCAGTTCGGCCCTGTCAGCCAATGGTAATAACTCTGGGTCGCATCCCAGTCCATGGTTATTTTGCCCACCAGCCACCTCAGTTTGGACCCAGCCATATGCAAATCAGTCTTGACCCTGCTCCAATAGGAACAGTCCAGCCCTAACTGCCAGGCCAGGTCCTCCCTGAACCGGAAGACAAGTAACACAGGACCGGTTTCACCTTGATGAGGGCTCATCAGCTGAGTATAGCTTGGTTCCGGTGGCTGATGAGCTCTAGCATTAGCAAAACCGGTCCTGGGCTGCTTGTGTTCCGGTTCAGGTATACTTTAACGTGTCACCCTAAGCGGGAAGGGTATGTCCGGACGTGGGTCCTGTGCACACTATGTCGCGGAGATTAATTCAAGCAATCCATCCATCACTTTTTTGTATACTTTAAATGTTTGGAAGGCATGATCGTGTTTACACCTTTACAGCTAAGTGGAAGTGAATAGGTATTTGAATTTTCTTTGAAATGTAGCCCTGCTTTCAGCGGGGAACCCTTCAGTAAGTTTTCAGTAGTCTATTTACACAAGAGCTTGTGCCAACCGACATTTAAGGCGGCCTTCTCTTTTAAGATAATAATATTGCAAATTTAATTTGATTTTCTTGCTTTGAGTGGACGAGGAAGTCTCTCTCCCTTGAGAGCTAGGCCTGGCTAACTTGGATGTACTTTCTTGGTTTGCATCTCTGAACTTTGCAGCTCGTGCGACGCATTTTAAAAGAGGAATTGCAGCCTCTGGCCACAGATGGCCACTTTTTGAACTTTTCAATGTTCAGTGTCAGGATAGGGACAGCAGGGGGGGAAACACAAATATTAAAATGTTAAGCAGCTCCCAGGAATTCTTACCCCAGAGACTAACTTTCATCTTCAGTCGAAAAATGAGGGCTTTGTGTACGGCAGAGAAAGAGAGCGGCGAGAGAGATTGCAGAGCTTTGAGTGAGAGAAAAAGGGAGTGTATGTAAATAGCAAAACAAGCATAACGAGAAATCCTTTACAAAGGACATGACCTATGTAATGGGCGTGGCCTAAAACTGTGCTTGCGTCCCATCTGTTTTCTATTAGTACGTGCAGACACAACAATGACTACATGCCCCTTTAACAAGCCAGACCTATTAGTTGTAGCAATTCAGATATCTAAGTAACAACTCCCATTCTTCCCTTCATATCACTTTCCTCAACTAAATCTCTGTGCATTAGTCACTTACACCCCATCTCTCTGCACATCTGTCTGAAGCTGAAGAACCTGCATGTCTCAGAGATCATCTACTTCCTCTCCATTGCTGTCTTTTCACTCCCTTCTTTACTTCCTTTCATCTCCTCCACGTCACTATTCCCCTCTCGCACACACCAACACGCTGCATTTTCTTTTCCTTTAGTGCTACCCTTATCTCCATAGCTATGTTCCTCCTTCATACATAATTGGTGCATACGTGACAGTCACTCTGTGTGCTCTGCAGAGAGGCCAAGAATTGAGTGAGCAGTGACAGCTGCTGTTAGATACTTACTCTGCCTTCAGCCTCCTCTCCAGCTCTCAATCGTACCCTATCATAAACACCCAGGCACATCCTGATCGCCCCCTTACTACTAGAGACTACTCAGTTTGCACTATACATGACAGACACACATCTGGAAACAGTGAGACATGTACAAAGCAGCAATAAGTAAAACAGGTGAAATGCAACAGGGACTGCATAACTGACCTGGATTACCCTAAGGTTTCTCGCACACACTGTCGAGTTAAAGTTTGAGCTATTGGTGTTGCATTATTTAGCAATGCCAATAGCTCAAACTTTAATAATGCGAGACCTATTGCATTGCAAATGCTTGTTTAATTATGTAATTGAACAACACATTGCGAAGCACGTCCAATTGGATGTTTTCAAAGTTTTTATTATATTCTTTGTGTTTGATGAAATGTTCAAATGAATGCACCTTGGCGGCCTCTCGGAGTGAATGAGCCATACTTTGAGCCTGTATGTTACATTTATAGTTTTTCATTTTAGGATGATACAATGTTTATTATAGAATGCAACTGGGAACACAGAAACACTTTCCTGCATGAAATGCTGGTTAACATACATACGTCTTGGATGATAGTCTGAGGGAGGGCTTGTGACTAAATACTCAGGGGCGTAGCTTGGTAAGAAAAATGGTGGATTGAGGGGGGGGGGGGAGCTTGAGATTTCCCAACAGTCACACTGGGCTATCTTTTTTAAATGCATTATATGAGAAGCAGGACATAAGTGGGGGGGGTGTAAGGGGCAGTAGAAAGAGAAAAAAGAGAGGAGGGTGGATTGTGGGGGCACACATTTTTTTCAAACTAATCAAAAAAATTTAGGCTTTTAAAACAGGGACAAGAGAGTGTGTGTGTTTTTGGCAGTGTGGGCATTTAAAAACCCCAGGTGAAATCCGACAGCCACTTCATCATACCGGACTGAAAGCCCTTGTACCCAACTATTTACTACAGAATACATTTTTAGGTAGGTGTAAAACCTCAAACACCCCCCCTGAAGCTACTCCCCTGTAGGCATGCATGCCTATGATGTCCCTGTATGAGGGTGCGCATGTGTAAACTACGCACTTTTATTTAAGGCTTTTACTCAGGCAAGAGTATTATTAGCTTTTCCTTTCCTGTTAGGTAGCCTGCTTAACCACAGCAGTAAAAAGAAGCAGCAGATAAAGCTGAGTGCTCACAACTTAGCAACAGCTTTGAAAGTATTATCAATAAATGGTAGAGTTTGAAACAGCGCCAAGTGATAGTACGTGATAATACTGCACAATTGAAGCAGCACTTCAGTATCTAATCGGGGGATTACACGAGATCTAGAGGTTCACACCAGTGAAGCAGTGTCAGTGCTGGATTTATAGCTCTGCCAGGCTGATATAAATAACAGCCAGAGATTAGGACAGGCAGGCTGTGACGTAACCCACAAAGAAGATGGCCGCTGTGAAAGCATCGGAAACTGTGGATGGGGTGCAGTTAGCTGGACAGTGAATGCTCCAGTAAAATCCCCTCAGAGCCACTGAAAACAAAACTGGTTATGCAGGTACCTTGCTATAAGAATCACTGAGCACATATAGGCCTGCATTAGAAGTGACCTGTCGATTATATACAGGGGTTATCTTGCCCATCAGAATCATAAATTCAGCAGGAATAACGTTAATCCGTGGTATTCCACCTACAGATTTCACCTACTAAAACCAGTGAGGGTTCTGGGTGGAATGCTGGGGGAAACTCGTGGGATTCCCCATGGTAAATCCAATTCCTGCAGCAGGGCCACTCCTAATAGGGGCTTTAGTCTGAATAACCGAAATGAGCTCCAACCCTGATTATGTGCTTTTCACAAAATGTGCTATTCGAAATTCCTGGCACCTCAGCACACATTTCTCTCCTATGAAATAAAGGTTTTTAGCCTATGAAGGCCTCTATTTGTCATTATTGTGTTCCCGTAAAATGAGGAGTGTCCATCTTAGGTTCAGGATGGTCAGATCCATTATATGTTTTCAGGATAACAAAAATGTGATGGATGGTGTGCTTGAATTATTCTCAGCCACTGGTAATTATTCAGGTTGCATTTCAGTCTATCATTTTTTTTGGCCCACCATGCCACCTCAGGAACCAACCATATGCAGATCAACCCAAATTCTGCTCAAGTAGGAACAGTCTGGCCCAAATTGACAAGCCGGCCCAAATTGACAAGCCAAGTTCCTTCTGAGTGGGAACAAAAGCAACCCCAAAATGGTTTTGATAAGTGATGTATGGTATGAGTCCTGTGGCACAGTGAGCACAGGTCCCATGGCTGGTCATACCCATCACACATAGTTGGAGACTAAAGAAAAAACAAAAAAGTGATCGGTGGATTGCTTTTCAGGATACCCAGAAAGATGTAATTGTGTTTCGTTTAGATCTATTGCATGTAAATGTATCTAATCAGGACATCATGATCCATTCCTCGTGGACCAATGTGGAATACCTCTACTTTGAACATATAATTAACAAAGCAAAAGTGAAAGGTCATATTAGGGGAACTATATTTATTTTGCACTGAGCTAATATAGTGAGTGTCTTGTATAAAGGAAGTGTGAAACCCAAAATAATATATAGTAGAAAGTGCAAGGACCGGTGTTCACGCTTTGTGCCCTTGCCCTGTATTTTAGCGCCCCTCTTTGCACCAAACCTTAGGGTCAAAAATTACATTTGCTGAGAGCAAATGATTGAGACCTGAAAATTACACTAGTTGAAATTATTTTGAAAGAGGACAACGTGTACCCCTAACTGCTCTGTATGACATCTTTTGGAAAAGCATTAATCGTTTCCCTGTGTTTATATAATACTTTATGCAAGGAAATGTATGTATAGTCAGGTTCCAAAGAATGTGTACATTTACGATAGTTACCTTAAATAACTGCGTGCTGTTCAAATGCGTGTCCAGCTTATTCATGAATCAATTAAAAACTACATTTTAAATAGTGATTCCACATGACTCCTTGGGGCATAGTTACAAGCCCCTAGCACCATCGGAGCATCACTTTTTTTGATGCTCTGTTGGCGCTGTGTGCTGATCCATATTTACAAGGCCACGCAAAGCCACTTTGCGTGGCTTTACACAACCTTGTAAATATGGCCCTCTTTCACGCAGTACTCTGCCTCAAAGGAGCGTGTCATGGGTGTTGCTGTGGGTGTTCCCATGCAACACCCACAGCTTTTTAACACTGCCCCAGATGTACAAGGATTCATAAATCTGAGGCAGCACCAAAAAAGAACTCCTTTTCAGGGGAGGCGTTAAAGTGGCGCAACAAGGAGAAATACTTTTATTCTCCTCGTTTTTTGCTCCTTTTATATGTGCTGCATTCTGCAGCACACATAGAAGGAGCAAAACGCCATTAATGATTGTTTTTGTGGCGGAAGGTGTCTCTTCCTGCAAAACAACAATCATCCCTGCAACGCAGGCACCCTTGTACCATGGTGCAAGGGTGCCTGCATTGGCACCCAGCTTCTGTTTTAGCACCGGTGCAAGGGAGAGCACAGAGGTGCATCGTATTCTTGTAAATACGGCGCATCCCTGTATTTTTTAAATGATGCAGCTCAGCGCAGCAAAGTTGCTTGCGGCACCGTGCTGTTCAATTTCATTGTAAATATGCACCCCTCTCTCTGGGGATTCAAAGCTCCAGTATCTCTAAATCAGGTTACCTTACGTCCTCTACATAGGGGGAGTGTTGGCCCCAACTCCCTTTACACCCTCAACACTGTTCAGAGCGAGTCATACAGATGCTTGAAGACTTGGTCAGTTGCCAGATGCCAGCTGTCTGTCTGATTCATATCAAACCAAATGTAGGGCATAATGCAGAAGGATGGATGCCTCTGAATTGATGGGTTATGCTATTTTACAGCACAAGTCAGGCAGTACAGTATTACCTGTGGCATCCCACCCGGCCCAATTTCAAGTTTTACCATGATATTTTCCTCATGCAAAAAGCAGGAGGAATAGGACCCCTTCATTCCGAGTCACGCATGTTTTCCCCATTCCAGGGCCAAAAACCATGATGCCAGCTAGAATTATTAACTCTGGCCTGCGGTCTCTCCCTCTAAATGGCCTGCATCCCATAAATGACCCCAAAAGGCAACCTTGACCAGGGTGGAAAACGGCCTACAGGTTTAGGCCTGGGAGAAGATAACAATGCCCCAATTTCCTGGTCAGATTCTTGTGTATGAGAGCATACCTATCCCTACATTAACAAGATTACGCCTGAACGTCACAAATAGCCATCCCTCCTCCTCAGTCCTAGGCAGAAACAGGCGGCAGAGGAAGCACATATGTTATAAGAGAGAAAATACCCCAAACTGTAAATGAAAATGATATTTTGAGTCCCTTTAAAGTTCTATGACTTTCCATGGCTTGGATGCAATATCCTTATGATGCTGAGCTATGGGCACATTATAGATTTTGTGGATAAACTTCAAGAAGCAAGCTAGAAAGGCTTTTCCATACTTAAAAAGGCTATTTCTTGTAGGGTTTTACATACAGCAGGAAAACTGAGCGAACATAAGTCATATATTGATATTGTTTCTTAAATCTTAACATGAAATGTATCCCTTAAAAAAAAGGTTTTATTTCAAACCTGAATAAGGATCTCCTCTTAACGAATTCCATTTTTTAATTTATGTAGTGAAATGTTGATTACAACACAGAGAATGGGGAAAAAGTGGACCAATACAAATTGGACATGAGAGTCCACTAAAAATGAGGAATTACCAAGTAAACAGTTATTTCATGTCTATTTCCTGGGATGATTCCTCATTTTGGCCCAGACTTTCATCTTTCTGCTGCTGAAATGTGGGTGGGGGGGAGTAACCAAATCTGCAATGTTTCTGCATTTATTGTAATTCCAATAGGATGAGTAACTAGCTTTACCAGATCCATTGGAATTAAGAGGTCATTCATAATTAGGGCCAAAGCATCTTAAAAAATTCTAGGGGAAAATATATGTTGCCCATTTTTAGGTGCATGAAACTGATGTTATTCCCAGATTCTGTTTCCTAAAATCAGAGTCTGCGGACATGCATGCCTAATTATAGAACTCAAAATCATCTGCATTGCCTATTGGAAGGACCTTTGTTTTGTTATATCGCATGTGTATTTAACAGTGAATGATTATCATGATGTAATATTATTAATTGATTTGTCACAGAAGCATGTACAAGAAGAATTATTTTATTATGAACTTTTTGATCGCACATTTGACCAGCTGCCCATTTCTTGATGAGCACAAAATGCAAAGCAAATTATCCCCGTCCTCTCCACACTTAAATAATCAGACATTGAGGCTCACTTCTCTCTTATCCATCTAACATTCATCTAACACATAAAGCTTTACACCTAAGTAGTCCTAGGTATTTGAAACACAAACTGAAGATATCTGAAGGCTGTGTGCTGCTTCGAAGCAACAATACACTCCTTATTGACACGCCTCCCTTTATAAGAAGGGCACTTTGAAAAAATCCTTCTATGGGTATGCTGCAAGGATATATAATACCCTCCATGTTTTTACAGGCAGGGAAGAAGCATGGGAAAGAGTATGTAGTGCTAAAGCCACACATGGAAATGCTCAGGACAAGTACCAGCAAGTGCCTTGTGCACCATGCAATGTGCCTTAAAATTGATCCATTTATTCATGAATATGTGATGTTACAACGCGATCAAAATGATCGCGGTATGTAACATCGCAGTTTTTACAACGCAAGTCGTTACAACGACTTGCGCTGGAGGGCGCTGGACTTAGGAGTAGTAAGATTTACTATTCCAACACCAGTCTACGTACAGTAGGGAAGGTGTTGGAATAGTAAATCTTACTATTCCTTAGGTTATAGCGCCCTCCAGTGCAAGTCGATGTAACGCTTGCGTTGTAATGGCAGCGTTCTAAATGCATCGCAGTGTAATCACCGCGATGTAAAGGATGTTTCCATTTATTCACTAGTATCCTGTAGAAGAAATCCAACTGGGATTCAACAGAGATGCACTGAGGTCAATTAAGATACAAATGTGACAGCTACATTTTGCGCAATCTGATGGTGACAAATAAGATATTTAGGTAAGCCCAGGAAGAACTTGTTCCTATAATCTAGACAGGATGTGGTAGCCATCGGGGTCACCAACCTTCTTCTTTTAACTCAGAGACAAGGAACAGCTTTCCTATGCTCTTCAAAAGGGAACAACATGGACCAGCAAACTTCTTGACATGATGGGCAGAAGGCAAGATCAGCTTTGAAAGTAACACCAACATTTTTGGTTATAGTAGCAGGGGCTGAGAGTGGGCCAAGAACCAGGAAACTGAGTTCCCAGTTTAAGGAAGATTCACTGCAACTAACACCTCCTTCAAAAGGTTCTTGGTCATCAAAGACATGACTAAAGCAAGACATTCGCAAAGTTTAAGGGAAAGGTCAGAGTTACTATCACTTTCTTGTATCAGGAATTGAATAGCAACAGTGTAGTTAAAAAGCAAACCCAAAAGAGGAAATGAAAGCAACTAAAGGGCCTGCATAGACATTAAAGACCGCCACAAAGTACAGAATAATTGTAACTAAATCAATGTCCAGAGTTTTACTTTAAAAAAGAAAAACTTTATTTCACACACAAACTAAATACTGAACATACAATTACAAAAATACACCAAAAACTCGGTAGCACCACCCGAACTAGAGGCCTGTTTCAGTAGGGCTCTTACAGTTAAACAATGATTAACCTCTCTCGATGATGTTTGTCAGGAAAGTTCGTATTTTAGTTATCACTGAGTTCTCAATGTAAAACCCTTTCCACGTGCATTTGTAAAAGCTCACATTGTAACCCCCCCTTCCCGTGACATTTGTCAAAGAGTTCTCAATGTAAAACCTGACTGTCATGGTATTGAGCCAGAGAAGTTCTAGGATGATCCAGGCAAGTTATTATAAGCTAGAAACCCAGAACAGAGCAATCATAAATCATAAACAATAATTTAATACCGAACCAATGTTTTTCTTTAAATGGGAAAAGTGTTTTAATGCACACAAAATGACATATATTTACAAGATTTCAGGTGGAATAACAAATTGGGACCCTCTCCTTTAGGGGCTTGTCAGAATATATGTGATGCAAATCAGATACCCTAAAGAATTTTCACAGGCAGCACTAACCCTGTAAACGTTGTCTGTCCACATTATCTGTAAGGTAACATGGGGCAATTTGAGCACCAGCCATCTTTAATCCTTAAAAAAAAGCAATGCTCCTGTGTGGCCCTGTTGGAATTTGTGAGGTTTCAAAAATGTTAAGCCTAAAGGCTTTGTCAAGTCTTTCAAAATGTTAAATGAAAGGGCTTTGTCATCACATTTAATAATCAATAAAGCAAGCCTGTTGGCCTTAACCTGAAAATAACTAAATATGTTCATCTCCCCTCTTTCTTGAGAGGCCCATCAGACATGTTAGGCTGACCGAAAGTACACATTGACATGAATTCTCCTCTGAGGCACCATAGATTTACTGTAGCCACAGCTCAAAAGGGACCTCTGCAGCAACCCCGTTCTTAATCCCTTTGTTAGAGAACTAATAATAGAATACCCATTCATATTGAATTTGTCACATAGTTCAAAATGTAAAATAATTTCCTTTGGTAATTGCCATTGCATTCACAATGTAAAAACCCCTTGCTATTGTATTTTTCAGATGGGTCACAATGTAGAACCCCATGCTACTGCTTTTGACAAAGAGTTCACAATCTAAAACCTCTTCCTATTGCATTTGTTAAAGGTTTCACAATGTAAAGCCCCTTCCTGTGGTGGTCAGTAAGTACACAATGTAGAACCCTTTACTACTGTATTTGTCAGAATTCACAATGTAAATGCCATTCCTTTGTAGGTCTTTTACATTGAGAAATCAGATTTCTCAACATATTTGAGAAATCTGATTTAGGAGTTCCCAGGGCAGTCAGAAGTTCCTAGCTCCAATTGTGCAAATGTTGGTCTTTAACTGCTGGGGTCATGCGGAATCTGTAGGCCAGACCCTCAAACTAGGGACCAATTTTCCCCTTTAAGAGTAAATGAGAAAAGCCGCCTAAGGCTGCCTTAGGACGGTGCTTTTGGCTAGAAACTCAGAACACAGCAACACACAATATTAACACTTAATGAGTCAATCAATTGATTAAAGCTAAAAAGTTCTTTAATGCACATATAAGTCAATACTATCATCAAAATGACAAATATGTACAAGATTTCAGGTGGAATTTTTAATTAGAATCCTACCTGTAGAGGCCTTGCAGATTAACCCGATTGTCAATCATGTATCCTAAGCAATAGCACAGGGAGAACTAACAATGTAAATGTAGGGGGAGATTTACTAAAAAGTCACGCAGCGCAGCCCCCCGCGAGGCTGCGCTGTGTTGCGCGACAGGGAGGGAGCAGGAGAGCACCATATCTTCAAAGATATGGATATCTCCTCCCCTTTCCCTTGCACCAGTGCTGATTTCAGCTGCCGAGCACCATGCACACACCTTAGCACCGCAGCACTAGGGTGTGTGCATGAGTCCAGCATAGGTTTTGTACAGGAAGGGTACCCTTCCTGTACAAAATACTATGCTCGACACAAGGGAAAGCTTTTTCCACTTTGTATGCGTACCGCACAGTGCAGCACGCATGCAAAGTCGGAAACGGAAGGAGAAATGAAAGCATTTCTCCTTCTGTGCGCCTAGTTGAAAAGGGCGCAGTTTTCTCACCTTAAACCCAATATACTGTTTTTAGTAAATTGGGTTTAGCGTGAGAAAGCTTGGGTGGTTGCATGGGAACGCCCATGCACCACCCTTGGTACGCCCCCATGGCGCAAAGTAATGCGAAGCAGCGCAATGCGCTGCTTCGCATTACTTTTACATTATTTCCAGCGCTAAACAAGTTTAGCGCTGGAAAGTAAATGACCCCAAAAATATTTTTTGTCGTTTTGCGTCACGTTTGTGATGCAAACACGGCGCAACACCTTCGTAAATCTCCCCTGTAGTCTGCAACCATTATCTGTGGGGTACTGCATGACAATGTGCATACCAGCAGGCTCTAATTGTAAAAAGCAGCAATGGTCCTATGAGGACCAGTTGGAAAACATGAGGCTTCTCACAATCAAAAAATGCAAGCCTACAGGCTTTGTTGAGTTGTTCTCGATGTAAAATGAGAGGGCTACTGCTTTTATTACCACATTTAAAAGTCAATAAAGTAAGCCTATTGGCTTTAACATAAATATAAATGTGACTCTGAGTGATATTCGCCTAGCGAGAGACAAAACACTTTACATACACCAAGTATACGTTGACATAAACATTAAGGGGCAGTTTTACAAGCCCCTTGCGCCACTTTTGCGTCACTTTTAACATGGGAAAAGTGACGCAAAAGTGGCGCAAGGGCTTGTAAATCTGCCCCTAGGTATTCTTCAAGGCACCAAACATTTACTGAGGCTAGAACTAAAAAGATACTTTTGTCCATTAAGCCCTTCCAATTGCATTTGTCAAAGTATTTACAATGTAAAACCCATTCCTAGAGTAACTGTCAAATATTTCAAAATAGAAGTCTCTTCCTATGGTGTTTGTCATCATGTTAACAATGTAAGCCCCTTAATATTCTGTCTGATGGTGGGTTCAAATTGTAATACTCATCTGTATTGTATTTGAGAAATGCTGTTCAGGAGGTCCCAGGGCTCTCAGTAGTTAATAACCCCAATTGTGTCTATAGGAATCTTTCAGCTGTAAAGTTCTGGATCTTGATATACCAGTAGCTTAAACTGGGGTCTGGGGTCCAAGTGCCCTTTTCAGCACTAGCCTTCAAGGATAACTAGGGGGAGTATGTCAGGTCTGACTCAGGAAGGGGTTCTTGACTAGAAACTCATAACACAGCAACGCCCAACTAGGCCAAATAGGGAAAGTACTTTAATGTACACTTGACTAAATGCTATAATCAAAATCAGAAATATTTTCATGATTTCAGACTGAATTACAAATTGGAACCCCTTTTACAGGGGCCTTAGAGATTACTAGGGGTGGGTGGAACATGCTGTGTTACATAAAAACTCTGCAAGATTCTACGGAGTTCCGCTATTGGGTGAAATTCAGCACATCGCTCTGCTCGTGCTAATATTTAGCAGCGGGAGCTTGTTACGTGCTGTAAAATCAGTAGGAATGGCACCATGTGGCCCACCAGTGGACGCTGCTTCTTTCTGCTGCTCGAGTAAGGTTTCTATTTGAGTGGCAGCTTTCTCAACGTGAACGGTCACGACCTGCTGTGACTGCCCACATTGAGAAATTTCACCAAGAGACGTTCTAGTGCATGAAATTCTCTCTCGCACTCACCAACTTAGTGTTGGTGAGCCGTGCGCAAGAAAACACTCCGCCATGCAGCAGTTTGCTGAATTTAATCAAAACGCTGAGTGAGCACAACTCCATCCACCCCTACAGATAGCCCTGAGCACAAATCACATACTCTAACGAAATATGACAGGAAGCGTGCAACCCTGTAAACACAGTCTGCTCTCCTTATCTGTGAGGTATCAAAGGACAATGTGCACACTAGTAGACTCTAATTGAAAAAGCCAGCAATGGTCCTATATGGGCCTATTGGAAAATATGAGACCTTTTACAATGAAAAAGTCTACAGGCTTTGCCAAGTCATTCACTGTGTAAAAACTGAGAAGCCTACTGCCTTTGCCATTCCATTTAATAATCAGTTACGCAAGAATGTTGGGTTTAAATTGAGCAAACACATGACTATGCCATTTCTGACATGAGAGACCCATCAAAATCTTTAGACATGCATAAATTAAACATTGGTCAACTCTTTTGTCTACAGACACAAAGCCTTTACAGTGGTGGGGCCTAAAATTGGTACATACAGTGAATCACTTCCTATTGCATTTATGAGAGAGTTTTAAATTCAAAAAACATTCCTGTGATATTTATCTCATTATAAAAAATGTAAATCACCTTCTTGTGGTGTTTGTCAAGATGTTCATAATGTAAAAACCATTCCTATTGTATTTGACAGAGGGTTTTAAGTGTAAATCCCCTGTTATTACTTTTGTCTGAAAACTCACAATGCAAAACGCATTGGTAATGCATTTGTCAAATAGTTCAGAACATGAAGCCTATTCCTATGGTGTTTGTCAGAGAGATCACAATGTAAAACCCCTTACTATTGAATTTGTCAAAGTTGTCAATGTAAAACCTCTTCCTATTGAATTTGTGAAAGGGTTTTCAAATGTAAAGCTCTCACCTACGGTATTTGGCAAGGAGCCAAAAATGTAAAATCCCATCCTATCATATCTGTCATAGAGTTCATGAAGTAAAGCCACATTGTGTGTTTTTGGCAAGTAGTTCAATGTAAAATCCCTTGCTATAATTTTTGTTAAAGAGTTTACAATGTAAAAGCCCTTTTTACTGTATATGACCTGGGGTCTGTCTTAGAAAACACTTGTCTATGGGCCTTAACACATTGTAATAACAATCCACACAATAAAGGCCTATTGGCTTTAACATATGCTTTTAACAGTAAATAATTCACAACTACCGCCTTTGGGCCCGATTCACAAAAGTAATCTGAGAAAAAATCCTAACTTTACGGCTTTCGGTATTCACAAAAGGCATTTAGGAGTAGTTAAGTTAGGATTTTGTTTTAAGTTTGTCTTAAGTTTTGGTCTTAAGACAAAATCCTAACTTAAGTTAAACTTAAGTTAAACTTAAGTTAGGATTTTGTCTTAAGTTTGTCTTAAATCTTGGTCTTAAGACAAAATCCTATCTTAAGTTAAAATTAAGTTAAACTTAAGTTAGGATTTTGCCTTAAGACCAAAACTTAAGACAAATTTAAGACAAAATCCTAACTTAAGTTTAACTTAAGTTTAACTTAAGTTAGGATTTTGTCTTAAGACCAAAACTTAAGACAAACTTAACACAAAATCCTAACTTTACTAATCCTAAATGCCTTTTGTGAATACCGAAAGTCGTAAAGTTAGGATTTTGTCTCAGATTACTTTTGGGAATCGGGCCCTTTGTCATAACTTTACATAAACAACAGAGCAGACCTATGGCATCTGACATAGCGTTACCCATTGAACCAAGCAGGCCTGCAGCCTTCATCATTGGCTTGCTACCATAACCAACTCAGGCCTACCACATTGAACATAATTTTCAGTGCAAATAATTCAGTCTAATTAAATCCAGTAGGGAAGAAGATCAAGATGTGGTCAGCTCCAAAACCTCTTACATAGGGGCCGATTCTGATGCGGGTTGGAAAAGCTTCCCGACCGAATCGGTTGGGAAATGGTGTCCGACCCACTCGGATCGGGAAAGTCCGACCGGCGGAGTAGGATGCATCCGGATGCTTCCAGATACGATTTGGTTGAACTCCCATTGACTTCAATGGGAACATTTGTTCCTAACCGCATCAGAATTGGGCCCTCGGTCAGGAAGACACGTTCCCGATCCGATTTGGAAGGAGCAAATGCCGTTAGGAGGCCTTCCTAACCGCATCAGAATCAGGCCCTCGGTTGGGAAGCTTTTCCAACCCGCATCAGAATCGGGCCCTAAGTATTGATTCTTAAAGTTCTTTTTTCTGTTGATCACATATGGTCTGGAGACAGCTGAATTGTCAGGTTGGATATAAAAAAGGGTAAAAAAGTAAATTTCTTCCTGCTGACCTCATCATGGTGATAGAGAGTCTGCTTCAAACCATGTACCTTTCTGTTTTTGAGAGGGAATGTTTTTTAAATCTGGTTACAGTTAATACACCTGTTCTTTTTATTAGGAGAGGGGAAAAGTACAGATGGGTGTCACATTTGTGGATACATTTGTCTTTCTTTTCACACATTCTTATGCATAAATTGCTCAACAAACAAGACTCTTGCTACTTCTTGATGTGTAATTACTTTGAAATGATCGCATAGTACTACCACTGCCTTAAAATCCAAGTGACCCAGGTTGTGACACCTTTTGTCGGACTAACAGAAAATAAGCCTTCTTCTGCTTCTGGTAGGTGTTTCCATTTTTACTTCTCAGCAGTTGATCCTGTTTCTGAAAGAGTAGGGCTGCTACCTAGCTCCATGTCATTAGGATTAAGGATGGTCTCCCACCAATCATAGATGTAAAACAAGGTCAAAGGGGGAAATTGGGAGCCTATCATGGACAAACAGACAATATGAGTGATTTTACCAGACAACGTTATCCCTCAATAGAAATCCCATCATCCGGGTGAGAGACATTGTGGACTGTGCTTGAAGGCACCAAAGGCGTTCCCAATCAACAATATGAACAAGAAATGGCAATAGGGGTGAGCGGAGAGTCCAGTTGTTGGAACAATTGTACCCTCATGTGATTGGTGCACACACATTGGTGAGTGCCAAAAGCAAGAAAAACAATACAAATATTTTTTTTTTAAACAAGGTGGAAAACAGTCAGTACTCTTATGGTGAACAGTGAACCAGCAGTTTGTTCAGTTCTTGCTGCGCATGGCATTCATGTGCTTTGCCCTGGACCACATTTTGCTGACCACACCAAACCATCTGCCCACACTCCAAAAATGCGTGAAATTTGCAAATTTCCCTGGTTCACCCATAGAGAGTATTTTGTAGTTTTAAAGGCCAAATTTGCCCCCCTTGCAAATTTATAAAAGAGAGCAGCTTATGACCATTTTGCAGTTTGGCAAATAAATTTGCCCATCTCTGCTTACAAAATTATTTTTCCAGTCCTGGACTTTCATTTGACACCATTCTACTCTAGGTATGTTTCCAGTGAACCAGTTGTGCTAGCAAATGTGAAAACAATAATTTATAACCACAAATATAAAATCTGTGCAAAGTTGATGTCCTGATGACATGGACCGAGGTGGCATCTCTAGCCCCAAACCTAAAGTAATACAAGGTATCAGTTCTGTCTTTTAACTCTTTGCACAGGTGCTGCACAAAGGCTTAATTGACAAGATGCAGGGGATGGCAGAATATGAATCCAAGGGAGAGGGAGAACAAGACAAGGCTGTGCAAGAGAACTGAAGATGTTGGAGAGAGTAGGGTGAGAACATAAGGTGAACTAGTGTGAATGTTATATGGGAGAGTGGAAGGTGTGAGTAACGAGGGCGAGGAAGGGTGTAAGCAGTGGCGGCTCCTCCGCAATGGCAGAGGAGCGTCACCCCACTGCCTGGCTCAGAGCCAGTAAATGAAAAATAAAACAATGTCATCGTTTTATTTTTAATTTTCCTGCTCTGAGCCAGCTTGTGAAGGGAGGGACGGGGCATTGGGAGGAGGAGTACAGGACGTGCACTCCACTCCCTAAGTGCGCATATGTGTTTTGGCCAGCCGTCTCAGGCCGACCAAAACACACATGCGCAGTTAGGTTTTCTCCAGCCCAGCTGCATACTTGGTGGAGGACGGGGTAGGTGCCGGCCGTCTCAGCAACTGCTGAACTGACGCAATCATTTAGCATTATCCCTCCACCATTGACTCGAGGGAGCAAGTCATTCACCCACAGTGGGCTGGTCTACAAAAATGAAGGTACTTCACTGCTAGGTTAATAACATTTCGTTGGATCAACAATGTGATACTACCAGTGATCTAACCACAGTGTAGATAGAACACTCTTAATTGGTCCTGAAGAATTGCCACGTGATCATTCAGACACAACAGGCAAGAAACATGTCGACCTCATAGCCACTATTGGACATTATTCCTGAAGTGGCTCTGACTATCTGGCTTTAACAGGGACCAGTGGGCTCATCCGATTAAAACTGTTACTCTGCAGTACCACTGGCCACCCTTTTTAATCTTAACCCCCCCCCCACACCTACACTGCACATCTGCACTCACATATCTACACCTCTAGGCCCCTTACCCACACTGCACCAAACGGCTAAGGACAAAGAATCTCCGATAAAGAGCCCCTCATAGGGTGCCCGTCAGGCATTGCAGCGCTGGCCTGACAAGGAGCATGCCCTATGATGAAGCATGACACCCAGCCTGGGTGTGTGAGGGCCCACTTCCCAAATTGGGAGACACCCTGTCTCCACCATAGGATCAGGGCACTACCTTCCTAGCCTTCTCATTTTACTACTGCCTCTTTCCAAAAACTGCATACTCCATTTAATACTAAGTGCACCCAGTTGCCAAGCCCTATCCTTCGCTTTTATTACATGTGAGTCACCCGTAAGGTAGGCCCAAGATACCCCTATGGGCCGGGTGCGGTGTATTTGAAAGGTAGGACATGTACTGGTGGGTGGTGCATGTCCTGATAGTGAAATACAGTATATTTCGTTTTTCACTATTGAAAGGCTATCTCTCCAATAGGATAGAATAGGAATTACTGCGCAACTTTCAATGGATATATCTTCCCATTGGGACAACATAGAGAAATGGAGTTTAGTATGCCTGAACTCAGAATGTAGAAATGTATTTTTTAGTAAAGATGATTTTTATGTTCTGTGTTCGAAAATACCACTAGAAAGTAGGTATTTTCTTGCTTAGCCATCCTGTGTGCCTCTGCTGGGTTGTGGATTGACTGTCTGGCTTTGTTTGGAGTGACAGGGGCTGGGGATGTGCATTCTCTTCAGACAGCCACTGGGGGGGGGGGGTCAAGGTGTGTCCTGCCTTTCCCGGATGAGTCAGGGCTGAGCTGAATAGACCTGGGCTGCATTTAGAGTAGTGAGAAGAGATTTCTTTGCACCTTAATGGGCTTGGTCTGCCTTGGACAATAATGTCTCCACCTCCTGCCAGGAAGCTGGGCCAAAGAGGACCAAACTGGTTTGTACTGAGCACAGACACTCTCTGCCCAAGAGAACAAAGAGAAACTGAGTATAAATATTGGGGCCCAGGCCCCAGAACTTTAGAACTTGCTTGGATCAAGGAACCTGTCAAGAAGAAGAGCTGGAAGAACTGCCAGGAGGAGTACTGCCTCTTTGCTGTGTTGTTGCTTTGCTGGATTGGCCTGCAGTCACTGCTTCTGCCTTGGGCAGTGAAAAGACTAGACTGAACTTTCTTCACTTGTCGCTGAGTATCTCCAAGGGCTTAAAATAGAGCTTGCCTCCTGTCCACGAAGTCTCAGGGACAGCAAAGACTTCACTTACGTCTGGGTACCGCCCCTGGAACTGTGGGTTTCAGTTGCCACAGAGAGGGAAAGCAGCCGACACCATCATCGACACCACTGCTGACTCTATGTCCTGAAGGCACCGCCACACTTCGCTCCGCAACCCTGGTCTCACCGACGACGACGACCGCTGCCACCACCAAGCCGCTGCTTGCACCGCGACCTGTAGGCTCCGCACTCCGCACCGCATCGCTTCACTCCGCCGCCCTAGTCTCACCGATGACGTCGTTGCACACTGACCTCGACACCCGTGACTGCACCGTGGATTGGGGGCACCGCTCGTAAGTCACATTACGCACCGCCCCGTCCCACACCGCAGTCTGGGCCAACCGACACCAGCTCCCATCAACCGGCACGGCTGCTTGGACCGTGACATGTCAGCACCGCAACGAGCACCGCCCCACTGTGCACCGCAGCCCTGATCTCACGACACATCAGGACGACCATCACCGAGCTGCTGCCTGCACCGCGACTTGAGGGCACCGCACCACTACACTTCACCCCGCAATGGCGACAGTCGCCGCAACCGGCCCACACCAACGCAATCGCCCGCAACCTAAGGTACTGCTTACGAGTCTGCTGACACTGATGCTGGTCCGCACCGACACGGTTGGCTGGAACTGTTGGATTCTGTTGTTTTCAGCACGGCGGTAGCCCCTGACAGAGCTACCGACTTCAAGGAACTGCATTTTAAAGTCATTTTAAAGTCAAGTGCATATTTTTGATTACTGTATGTTGGTCTTTTATCGTTTTGGTCTTGTTTGCACAGATAAAATATTGGTTATTTTTCTAAAACTGGTGTGGTGTCCTTTTGTAGTATTTTCACTATATTACTGTGCGTTATGTGCAAATACTTCACACATTGCCTCTGAGATAAGCCTGACTGTTCGTGCCAAGCTCCCAAGGGGGTGAGCAGGGGTTATTTTAGAAGTGTATCCTCCTTATCCTGACTAGAAGGAAGGGTCCCTATTTGAACAAAGGTGCAAACCATTGCCAACTAGAGACCCCCATTTCTAACAGTCAGAGTTTGGAAATTGTTGTAAGGTGATGAAGAAGAATGGCATGAGATAGAAGAAGCAGTGGGTGTATGAGAAGAAGTTGGGGTGACAGTGTAAGGAAGGGAAGAGCGTGGGGAGCAAATGAATAGGCAGAAGAAGAAGGATGGATGTTAGAGAAGGAGTTAAGATAAAGGGTGGTTGAGAAAGTGAAAATGGCTTGGAAGATAGAGAAGAGGCCAGGGCCAGTTCTAGTAGACAGAAAACTAGGTGGATGACTAGTGGGCCACTAGCAGGGGAATAATTCGTTCCCACTAAGCATCAAATAGGATGGCAGTGCTGATGAGCAGGGCACATGCCCTTTCCTCTATGTTGGCAAGAATCCTTGCCATGGCCTTTGGAGGAAGAAAGGGTTATAGAGAATGGAGTGAAATGAAGCAAGAGAAGAGGCATGGGAGTAACAGGGAGGGTGAGAAATGGGGGAGCAGAATGCAAGAGAAAGTCATGTGTCGGAGAACATGGTTAGAGTCAGAAAGGAAGGTATGAGAGAAATCAGTGTGAGGTTGGGGATGATAAACTAAGAGAGCAGATATCATGGTGAGTCAGAAGACAAATGAGAAGGTGAGGAAGGGGTGAGACAGAAATGAGAGATTGAGGAGAGAAAGAGATCAGAGCAATGGTGTGAACAACCGTCAATGAGATCAATAGAGAGAACACTGAAAGACCCAAAGGGGAAAAAAGAGGATAGAAAATAAGGATACCCTCAGAAATATTTCAGTTTCTCCCTCTGGCCCCTTTCACACCCCAAGAAACGGGAAGGGTGGGCTCTGACCGGTCAGATCGTTTGTCTAATATATATGCATTTCAAAATCAGGATAGCAGTTGTTGTTTAAGGACATATTTGAGGTGTGTTTATTTGCCAGATCTGTGTTTCTGGGTATCCTTGCTGTCATCATAGATCAGGCTTGAGTTACATGGACACTGATGTTTAGGAAAGTAAAGCATTGAATTTGAGACCAGAGGAGTATTTTGGTGAATATCTATTTGTACCGTCACCATGCCCTGAAATCCCAGTCTGAGACATTCACGGAGATTTCTTGTACCGTGTACCGTTTATCTAAGACTGAGACATCTTGAGATCCCCCAAAATGCATCTTTTATCCTGACCTGCCAGAAAATGCTTTCCCAGTACTCAGCCAATGACAGAGCTCTTACAAAAACCAACTCTATTCTGATTATGCCAGTGTTACATGTTGGTTGTTTAATGGACCTGCTGCATTGATGTGTATGTGTTTGCGGAATAGTAGATATTTTTCACTTCCTATTAGGTATTCATTATAGCATGAAAATAACTCCATGAAGATGCAGAGCACTTTGCAAAGAAGTAGGTGTGTCAACAGAAGCATATCTCAGATTTGAGGAATGAACTTTGAGTAGCATTGTGTGTGTGGAGTTTGGTTGAAATACAATTCCAAACAAAAAACACGTAAGTGGGATAGTCCGAGTCACCACACTGTGCATCTAGATTTTACATTACCCATATATTTTACATTACACAGATTTACAGTTTTAAGTGCAAGGCGATGTAGTGATATGCAATATGCCCACAAACATAATTTGAGGTCAAATAGGATTGGAAACCAGGTAGTTAGGCTCCAGTGTCAAAATGAATGCATTTGAATATGGTAACAATAAAAGCTTTTTCTCAAATTGGAAAGCAGGATGCAGGAGCCAGTAAGTTCATGGTACCTGCTTCTCTACACCACTGTCCAAAAAAAGATGTCTTCCAGCATTCTGCAGAATTGATTTTTTTAAGGCTGCTAAGTGGCCCTGTGCCATAGGTGACAACTTCAGTTAGTCATGGCTGCCATTCCCAAATGTGCTGGGACAATTTTCTGAGTGGGGGTTTTCAATCAATGTTACATGACTAACATAATTGGGATAGTGGAAAATCCACGCAACACACAAAGAGCAAGTGTAGCAAATGGGACATGCTCATTCACCAGCAGAGTGGTAGGTGTTCAGTTGTGCATTTTGGAGCATGCTATGATTAAAACATGGGGGCATATTTAGAAGCCCTGTAGTGTCGCTCTTGCACCACGCAGCATGGGGCAAGAATGACACAACACAAAAATGAGATTTATGAAGCCACGAAAGGCCAGCTTGAGTGGCCCTAAGTGGCTTTATAAATCTTGAGCAAAGCAATGCAGCGCAAATCGCTGCGTTGCCTTTCTCTGAGCCAGGGAGGCATTCCGTGTTCCCATGCACCTGCCATGATTTTTGTTGCATTCCCAGATTTAGCAGAACTGATAAACCCGGGAATGCGCCAAAAAGATACGCCTTCCTAGGTGAGGTGCAACGAGGAGAAATATCTTTATTTCTCCTTGTTACTTCCTCTTTTTATGTAGTACACATAGTAAGAGGAATTTGCCTCTCAGGATTGTTTTTGTGCAGGAAGGTGTCCCTTCTTGCACAAAAACAATCTTGTCTGCAACGCACGCACCATTACACCATGGTGCAAGGGTGCCTGCATTGGCGCTATGCAGCCAAAACGGCATCAGTGCAGGAACAAGGACAGGAATGCATCACATTATTTTAAATACAGCATATTCCTGTCCTTTCCCTGTCGCGCAGCGCAGCAAGGTGGCTTGCTGCGCTGCGTTGCGTTACTTTGCCATAAATATGGCCCATGGTGTAACAGGGGACTGCCATTTATTTAAAAAATCCCCTTTTCCATTACAATAGCCTCTTGAAATGGCCATTAAATTTGCATTGGCCTTGCAGTTTTATTGCTAAACCTATATAAAGCAGAAAGGATAACGTGGAAATTGGGTTTCAACTCATATTTATTATTTGCACATCACACAAGTAAATGTCATGATTTGTTTTGTTCATATTAAAATCTTTGTTTTCATCACACTTCAGAATTACAAAAAATAGTATGCCTCATTTATACTTTGCAATATTTTGCAATATTTGCTTAGTTTAATTACAATTATTTATATGTTCTATTGTGTAATAAAACATTTGACATCCTACACTCTTCTCTTTCACAGCTTTCAGTATCCCAGCGAGAGTGTCACTAGCTTCACAATACCAATTTCTGTCATCTTGCAGTTAGAGAAAGGAAAAGTAAACAGCAATTTGTGTGTTAAAAGACTAAGCAGCAGTTTGGCAGAAGGTTTTGCCTGACATTGGACCTCTGACTTTGAACACAGAGAAAATACATCATGATAAAACCAAAATGAAAGGCCTCTTTTTGCTCATTGTATTCCTGCAAGTTTAGTTTGGGCGTGCTGCAGCATCTCCTGTGCCCCTACCTCCAGAACACCTGGCCAGTCCTTGCTTTTCTCCCAAGGAGCACTTTGATTTTTGACTTTTAGTTGCTCTTTCCTCATTAAAAATATTGGCTTTTCGGTACCAGTATAAAACAAGCATTGGGAAAGCCAATAGGTCTGGCGTTAGCCATCAGGTAATTATTGTTTTGTTTTGTCATGTGTTTTTGCAAGACTTTGTTGTTTGGGAATATACCAGGCCCTCATTAATCTAAAAAAAATGTTTGTTACAGGCAACAAAAGTTTTTGGGTCTATAAAAAACACACATTACCATAGTATTCCCTGGGACTGAAAGACTACTTTGTGTATTGATGTGTTCATTGCGAAAAGGCGACATACCATAACTCATAGTGAAGTCAGCCAATGGCTGAAGTGGGCTGATACAGTGCCCCTTAGTGCATGCAGAAGTGGGTGAAAGAAAAATGGGAATGACACCTTCCACAGACTAATGGATGAAGTCTGGCTGAAACCCCGATGTGTAACTATGTTATAACCATAATTTATGTAAAATCAAAAGGTCTTGGCTAACACATACCTAGAAAAGTCAATCACTCTGGTATTGGCTGCAAGCTTCTTGCCTTCAAGGAAGTAAGAAAGAAAAAGAAGGAAAGAGAAAGGAAGAAGGAAAGAAAGAAAGAGAGAAGGAAAGAAACAGAAGGAAAGGGAAGGATAGAAGGAAAGAAACAAGGAAGGAGAGAAGAGAAGGAAAGAAAGAGTGAAAGAAAGAGAAAGTAATAAAGAACAAAGAAAGGAAAGAAGAAAAGAAAAAGAGAAAAAAGTAGGAGAAAAAAGAAAGAAACAAAGAAAGAAAGAGACGGAAAGAGAGAAAAACAATGAAAGATGGCAAGAATGAAAGAAGGCACAAAAGAAAGAAGGAAAGAGAAAGAAAAAGAAAGAATGAAAGAAAGAAGGAAGGAAAGAAAGAAAGAAAGAAAGAAATTAGGAAAGAAATAAAAAGAAAGAAGAGAAAGAAAGACGGAAGGTAAGAAATTAGGAAAGAGAGAAGCAAAGAAAGAAACAAGCATTTGCAAAGCCAATAGGTCTCTCCTATGCAAGAGCTATTGGTATGCCAATGCTTTTAGCCATGTTGTTCACCAGTGTGGCTGCTGTTCAGCATGGCTGAAAGTTAGATGCGTAGAGGAGAGTGGCGTGGAATATCGTAGAGTGGAGTGGCGAGGAGTGGAGTAGAGTGTCATGTCGTGAAATGTCAGGGCGTAGAGTGGAGGGGTGTAGAAAGGAGTGGCGTATTGTGGAGTGTAAAAAGTGGAGCGTAGTAGAATGGAGTGGTGTAGAGTAAAGTTTCATACAGTGGATAGAGTGGAGTGTTGTAGAGTGAAGTAGAGTGGAGTAAAGTAGAGTGTCATAGAGTGGAGGTGCATGGAGTGGAGGGGCATAGAGTGGAGGGGTGCAGAGTGGAGTAGCGAGGCGTGACGTAGAGTGGCGTTCCATGAAGGGGACTGGAGTGGGGTAGAGTAGAGTGGAGTAGGATAGAGGGAAGTAAAGTGTCACAGAGTGAAGTGGAGTAGTGTGGAGTGGCATTAAGTGGAGTAAAGTGCCATTGAGTGTCGTAGAGAGGAGTGTCGTAGAGTGGAGTGATGTAGAGTAAAGTGGCATAGAGTGGAGTGATGTAGAGTGAAGGGACGTAGAGAGGAGTGGCATGGAGTGTCATAGAGTGGATTAGAGGGGCCTGAAGTTAAGTGGCATAGAGTGGAGTAGAGTGGAGTGGTGTGTCTTGGAGCGGAGTGTCATGGAGTAGAGTGGAGTGTCATAGAGTGAAGTAGAATCTCGTAGAGTAGGGTGTCAGAGAATGGAGTAGAGTGTCATAGAGCAGAGTGGCATACAGTGGAGTGCATGGTGTGTTAGCGCATTGCCACTATAGACAACAGATTTTCAATGAAAATGACCATTATATTTGCACATACAGTTTTACTGATAAAACTATACAGCACACAAATGATATGGTGTGGAGATGGCATCACCTATTGTACTGTTTTGTTTTAATTGTATTAAAATATAAGTGTCCACCACATTTTGGAATTACAAACAAATGTGCTTCATTTGTTCTTTCCGAAATCTGATATATTCTGAAATATCAGCATAGTTCATTTACAGACATTTAAATTCTGTTTTGTGCTAGTTCACAGTGCCCAGCAAGATTGTCACATAAATCCTCTCAATTTGAAGTCAGCAAAAGAAAACTAAACACCAAGCTCCCTCGGAATACAGAGCCTCACATTTGACCTCTGTCTTTGAAGGCAAGGCAAATGTGACAAGATAAGAATAAAATGTAAAGGCCTGCATGCAAAAAGCTAGCACTTGTGGAAGAATACAAGGAGCCATAGTGAACAGGATATGCTCATTGGAAGGGATGAATACATACTAAAGAGCCTAAAACAAATAAAGCCAGCAAATAGAAATCCACAAAGCCAATGGTAAGCAATGGGTGGAATGCATTCCCATGGAAGCTTTCAAAATGTCCAGAAGTCTTTAGGCTTCAACCTAAAAAAGATAACTTAGTTCATAACAGTTTCAAATGGAAACAATCTGGTATGCTGTTAAATAGCAGCAGCCAGAATAGAAAAACACTCCAAAAATAATTTACAACAGCATTGACAGGAGATGGGATATGATAAAGACGGAATGTGCTTCAGAAGCGACCTGCTATCACATCAGGCTCTAAACACAAACATCACACTAAAGTAATTATAAAGTACAAACAAAAGACTAGCACTGAAGGAAACTAGCTTGTGTGTGGATGTGCTCCTTGTGAGAGAACAAAATGCAGTCTCTCAAAGTGAAGCTAACTAGAGGCTTAATTAGGCTGACCCACTGCCCCACATTATATGCTGCAGAAGCAACTGACACAATAACAGACCAATGGATGAAGAGAGGTGGCTGAAAGCCCCTATATGTAAGTATATTATAAATATTTTAGTAAAATCAAAAGGTCTTGGCTAACACCAGATCTAAAGAGCAATAGGTAAAAGACAAGTAATGTCTGATGTTGCCAAATGAAGTCCACTCGGCTGCTATTATTTTTAAGAAGTACAAACAAGTGAAAAATACACATTTACCAAATAGAGGTCTGGAAGTAAGGGTGTGGGGTTCCTTGCTTTAGAGGAACTTCTATGAATGGATCTAAGCACCTTTACTAGCCCTCCATCAAAACAATTTTAAAAAATAGTGTATTTTTCTGATCTCTTATTCGACCTCTTTATCTTTCCCAACAAAAATGAAGAACTACAGTCTATACAGAGGAACATTCACATTTCTACTTCTATCCAATTTCCATTACAGCAAAAATATGACATTGTGTGTATGTGAACCTCCAAATAGCTCATCAAAAAGCAAACAAGTGAGAGTAGGAAGGGTGAAAAGCAGATTTTAAATCTGAATTGTTCTGTCGTATCTTGTTTACTGAACTCCAAGGTCTTTTTATGCATTAATCTATCTTTTATTTTCTCATGCCTTATGGTATGGGTGAGAGGGTGTAGGGATTGGTCTAAACAAGCTATAAAAAGTTCTGGTATATGCGCCTATGTCGTGAGCCCTGCTGATCCCTGGTGAAACCCTATCACAGACACTACAAGACCTTACTCTAAGTCCCTGGACCCGGCGGTAACCCCTAGAATACACATTGCAAATGTGTGGCCTCCATCAAGATACACGGGGCGAGGAAGCAAAAGACACACAATTGATGGACGGAATGCAGAACAAATCAAAACATTCACCCCCAGACAAGAGATCTGGGTTAAATCCATCATTCTTTTGCTCACCATGCCACCCCAGTTTAGACCTGGCCATATGCAAATCAGTCTTGACCCTGTGCCTCATGGGAACAGTCCAGCCCGAACTGCTAAACCAGGTCCTCCCTGGACCGGAAACAAGCATCCTAGGACCAGTTTCGGGATTTCACCCCTCTTCAGCCAGGATAGCTTGAATCCAGTGGCACAGTGAGCCCGGGACCCACGTCTGGGCATACCCGGCGCACTTAGGGCGAGGAAGCAAAAGACACACAATTGACGGACGGAATGCAGAACAAATCAAAACATTCACCCCCAGTCAAGAGATCTGGGTTAAATCCATCATTCTTTTGCTCACCATGCCACCCCAGTTTAGACCTGGCCATATGCAAATCAGTCTTGACCCTGTGCCTCAAGGGAACAGTCCAGCCCGAACTGCTAAGCCAGGTCCTCCCTGGACCGGAAACAAGCATCCTAGGACCGGTTTCGGGGTTTCACCCCTCTTCAGCCAGGATAGCTTGAATCCAGTGGTACAATGAGCCCGGGACCCACGTCTGGGCATACCCGGCGCACTTAGGGCAAGGAAGCAAAAGACACACAATTGATGGACGGAATGCAGAACAAATCAAAACATTCACCCCCAGTCAAGAGATCTGCATATGGCTGGGTTAAAACTGGAATGGCATGGTGAGCAAAAAACGATGGATTTAGGCCCAGATCTCTGTACTAGGGTGAATGTATGACATTGTTCTGCATTCTGTCCATCAACTGTTGTTTTTGCATCCATCAAGATACACTACTGGCCAGGGCCCAAATGTTGCAAGCCTGGAAGAGAAAGTAAACACTTTATTTACTTTTATGGACCAATCCCATGTTTGGTATGGTTTCACATGCAACACCAGCAGTGCCTACCTGACATCGAATTTCTTAGGTTTCCTGATTCCACTCAGGGTTGTATTGGGATTAAAAATTGGCCTGGGCACGCTAAAAAAAGTGGCCCACATTTGCATATTGCCTTTCCGCAAAACACTGCTTCGGCGAAATTTTATAAAGAAAAAAAGGGGGGGGTAAAAAAAAATGCAGGGATGAGTTCACACTGGTGAAACACACCTGAAAACAAGTGAGGCCACTTCTGCTCAGGCCCCCTGCCCCCGCTCGTTATGCATACATTAATTGGCCACCCCAGCGAAAGAAAGGGAGTGACACCTCTGCCCTGATAAGAGGGAGGTAATGGACGCCCATCTGCCTCCAGAAAGGCCACTCAGGCACCCACTGGGCCGCTGGCGGTATCCGAACAGGCAGAAACCACCCAAATCGGCCCCCAGACTGCTCAAAAAAGCAGCCCACATTTGGAACTGGACACCGGCCCCTCGGGCATTGCCCGAGTGCCCGTGTTACCAATCCGACCCTGATTCCACTCATGAGTGTCTCAGGTGGTCCTGGTTTCTTTTAACTACTTTCTTGTGGTGCTAAATGTATCAGAGGATAAAGGAATACAAGTAGTAGAATGCCCACACACAGAGAACTGAGAAATCCTGCAGAATTACTGCAACAAACCCACATTGGATGAGACACTAGTACAAGGAAATGGGGTGTTGATGGTTTATTATCACAAAAGCTGCCAGTTTTTCTGTGCAGAGGTGTGCAGATAGAATCTCATCTGGTTACTATTTTAGGTTTGTTTCATTTTGGGGGCCTGTGTCATTTTGCAGGTATCAGGTGCACTTGCTTCACGTGAATACAAAATTTTCCAGCTATCGCAACTAGAATTTTAGATTCTATTAAGGTCACGGAGGCGAGGATTATGCTTTCTCAATTTCTTTACTGACTCACAGCAGCCAATGAGAACAAAGTAACATTAGTAAAAAACTTCATTACGCATGAGGCTTTGAACCACGCCTCCTTAACACAACCAATAGTAACATATTACATTCAATAAAACAATGAGGCACCATCTTGGCTTCCTCTTTCTTTGCAAACCAGTCCATAAGTGTCCAAATATAAAGGAACAATCTTGACTCTCAACGGAGAGTAATAACCATAGGAGCACTTCTCAACGGAAAATACGAGCAACAGATCCAGGGAAAGTCCCTCAGCGTCCAACCACCAAGTAGTCCAGTCCCTGGTACAGCAGATCCTTAACTCTGCTTGGAATCGTTTCCTGCAAACAGAAACAGTTATGAGAAAAAAGAACCCAAAAAAGGCTCAACATTTCAGGGCGGGATAAAGTCATCAATATATATCCAATACAACATGACAGTTGACATCAAACTTGTCCCAACGGGTGGGATAATCCTCGCCTCCGTGTCCTTAATAGAATCTAAAATTCTTGTCACGATAGCTGGAAAATTTTGTATTCTATAGCAGGACCGGAGGCTTCTGATTATGCTGGTTCAAAGCTCATCAATCACCAGCGACGAAACATGTGTAATAGGTTTATAATAAAACTCCTTAAATGTGGAATCTGAAGACCAATCTGCAGCTTTAAGAATGTCTTCTAGTCTAGACCCCAACGCATAAGCCTTAGAGGCCATGGCCCCTCTGGCCGAATGCGCCCCATAAACAGAAACGTCAATCCCAGATTCTGACATAACCCACCGAACCCACCTGGCCAAAGTGGCCGCTGAAACAGGCCGGAAGGGCTTCTGAATTGCTATCAACAGTTGCACCAAGGGGTCCGTCCTATTTGCAAAAGTGCGTTCTTCATACATCTTTAAACATTGCAAAATGCACAATTTATGATTAAGCGGAAAAGTGGGATACTCAACCGAACAAGACATAGTCTTGGTGCGCTTAGAGATGATGAAGGAAACACCCTGTGGAGAAAATATCCTCCCTGCCAAGTCTAAGGCACGTACATCCGAAACCCTGCGACAGGAAATTAAACACAATAGCATAGTAAGCTTGGCCGATAACTGTTTAAGAGATAACTGCTCGTTATCTGGCCAGGACGATAACAGATTCAAAACTTTAGATACGTCCCATAACGTAGAGTATCTGGGACGGCGTGGTCTAGCCACCCTAATGCCCTTGAGCAACTTACACACCAGGGGATGCATCCCCACAGGCTTGCCGTCAATGTGATTGTGCCCAGCTGAAAGTGCAGACCTAAAATTATTTACAGACCTGTAAGATAAACCAGATTCGGCACATTCTGACAAAAAATGTAATACTTCCTTAACATCCGATCCCACGGGATCCACCTGCCGTTGAAGGCACCAACCCAGCCATCGCTTCCATGAAGCCGAATATCGCTTACGGGTGGATGCAGCCCAAGCCTGCTGCATAAACTCAGCAGCCGCCGTTGAAAGGCCCTAAATTTGCTTGTGTCACCTGATAGCGTCCAAACCATGAGGGAAAGTTGGTTCTCTAGGACCAGTGGATGTGGCGTTCCTACTGGGTCCTGGAGAAGCAACGGAAAACTCGGAAGGAGGACGGTAAGTCCACCGATAACTCCAATAGTGTCGGAAACCACGACTGAGTCTTCCACAACGGAGTGACCAACACTACTGACGCCATCTGCCGACGAACCTGGGCCGCCACTCTCTGGATCAGAGCAAAGGGCGGAAAAGCGTAATTCCTCTGCGGCCCCCAATTTTGCAGGAACGCATCCGTTCCCATCGCCATCGGGTCCGTCCTCCAACTGAAAAAGAGAGGAAGGTGAGCATTGAGCCGGGAGGCAAAGAGATCTATCTGACAAGGCCCTCGCATATGCATGATCTCTGTAAATAAAGACGGGTGAAGCCTCCAGTCGCTGAAATCTCTGAGGAATCTGGAGTTCCAATCCGCCACCTGATTCAAATTGCCTGGCAGATATTCCGCTATCACCATGATCTTGCGGTCCAGACAGAAGTGCCAAAACTCTTTCACTATGTTGGCCAACATTTGCGATCTCGTCCCCCCTAGGCGGTTGATGTAACGCACCGCCGACACATTGTCCATCCTGATGAGGATGCAACAATTGCCCTTGAGGGGAGGGATCGATTTGATTGCAAAGGATCCCGCTAGTAACTCCAGGCAGTTGATGTGTAATCTTAACTCGTCGGCGGACCACCGTCCGCCGGTGGCAAAGTCTCCACATCGCGCGCCCCAGCCCCATCTGCTGGCATCGGACTCTATTACTATGTCTGGAGCAGTGCCAAAAATAGCTCTTCCGTTCCAAGCCACCATGTGCTCAAACCACCACTGAAGCTCTTCTCGAGCGTCTTGTGACAGAGGGATCAGATGGTCGTAATGGAACCCCTTCTGAAGGTAGTAGATTTTGAGGCGTTGCAGAGCCCTGTCGTGAAGCGGGCCAGGAAAAATGGCTTGAATGGAGGAGGCCAGAAGGCCCACAATCCTTGCCAGTACCCTCAAAGAGATCATCTGCTTGGACAGGGTGGACGTGATCTCCCTTCTGATAGATCTGATTTTGGTCATAGGTAGGAGTAATTGAACAGATACTGAGTTGATCTGAAACCCGAGAAACTCTCTGTTGACTCGGAGTAATCATGGACTTTTTTAGATTTATCACAAACCCCAACTCTTGCAACAGGGACATCGTCCACTGTAAGTGCAGCAGAAGGAGGTTCAAATCTTGTGCTAGAAGCAGCATGTCGTCGAGATAGATGATTAAGCGTACCCCCATCTCTCGTAAATGAGTGGTCACTGGTTTTAACAGTTTGGTGAATACCCAAGGCGCTGAGGACAGGCCGAAGGGGAGAGTGCGGTAGCGGAACCATTGCCCTTTCCATTGGAATTGAAGGTATTTCTGATGGGAGGGGCAAACCGGCACCGTAAGATAGGTGTCCTTGAGATCCAGGCGCACCATCCAGTCCCGTTCCAGAAGGAGGTCCCTCAACAGATGGATTCCCTCCATCTTGAAGTGTCTGTATACTACAAATGGGTTGAAGCCTCTGAGGTTGAGGACAAGTCTTTGGCCACCTCCCTTCTTTTGAACCAGGAAGACGTTGCTGCAAAACCCTTCGGGAATGAAGGGTCCTACGGTAATAGCGTGTTTGGTCAAAAGCTCTTGAAGCTCGGAGTCTATAAAAGCTTCTTCTTGTAGGGAAAAACGGAGAGGCTGCGGGGGATGCGTCTGACTTGGGGTCTGCACCAGTTCTATCTGATATCCCTGAACCGTGTGTAGGATCCAAGCATTCGAAGTCAATTGTGTCCAGCTCGCTACAAAGTGAGACAACCTGCCCCCGAGGGGGATCATAGGGAGTAGATGAGAACTTACCAGATGACTGGGTGTCAAAGTTCTTGTATCCTCTATTGACACCTCGGTTGAATCTGCCACGGAATCCGCGGGATCTGGTGGGGTAGAACCCCGCTTGTTCCGGTTCCTGCGTGTAGTCCCTGCGTTGAGGGGCAAAGCCTCGTTGAGGACTGGGGTTAGAGTAGCGGCCGGTCGCGCGTTCCCTGCCACGGCCGGCCCTACCAGAGACCTGGTGGAACACTCGTTTCAGTGAGGATTGGGATTTGTCCAAAGAAGCAAAAGTGCTAACAAACTTCGCTATGTCCTTGACAAATTTGTCGCCGAATAGCTGCCCTTCAGCAAGAGGGCCTGGCTCAGCCGTTGCCAAATCCACAAGATGTGGATCGATTCTCAAGAGGACGGATTTGCGGTGCTCGGAGGAGAGGGCGCAATTAGCGTTACCCAGTAAGCAGATGGCTCTCTGGGTCCACCCCGCTAGGACCTCAGGATATTGCTGCACCTGTTTCCTGCGCCTGCAAAGCAAGTTCAAGGATCTTGGCTAGGGGACTAGCAACGTCCAACATCTTGTCCTGGCATGCCCGAAGGGCGCGATCTATGCCCTTCTTGGGGTCTTTTTTATATTTTTTAAGAAAGGTGGTCATGGATGAATCTATCTCGGGTGTGACAGCCACCTTATGCGCCAGGTCTGGGCGGGGGCACTATGACTTCAGTCTGGCCCTAACCTCCTTGTCAAAGCTTTTCCTGAGGTGAACCTGCATGTAGTCTGCTACTGCTGGGGGAGGGGCCCAGTCGGCAGATCGGGGGTACACAATGTCGGAAGGGTCAAACAAAAAGGGGGTGGCGGGGGAAGGGGCGAGGCAGAGTGCTTGCGCTTTTTGGCACGCTTGCGCGGTTTGGACTCTTGGGAGGAGTCGGTGTCTGTGCTAGCGTCAGTGGTAGTAATCAAAACAGGGGCCGGGATGGGAGGGGGGGGAACAGGAATGTCATGTTGGGGCTGCTCTTTGGATTTATAGAGCGAGGAGTACTCTGAAGCATGGGGCCATGCCCGTCCGGCCGGTTCTGGGGGGAAGGGTCCGGGTCAGGGGTAAGAGAGGTGGGAGGTTTCCCTGTAGCTAGTTGTTCTAAGCATTGGGAAATAGGTAGAAGAGCAGAGGAGAGGACCTTATCTAGCTTAGCATCCAGTTTCTTATCTATGATATCGTCCATGGATTCTTCGTAATAGTACCCGTCCCCATCGGGGTCATCACACGCAGCCACCTCCTCCTCGTAGACCTCGCAGTCAGACATATCAGCCACAACACGTGGAGCAACTTCAAATGCCCAGAGGGCAGCTTAATTATCCAGCCCAAAGTTCTCCAGAACCAGGGCGTCGGTTGGGAGCAAAGCTGGGGCAGAAGGGGCCAACAAGGTACCAAATAGCCCTGTCCGATAGGACTTACAAAGGGTATAAAACCCTAAATGCCTACTGGATGTCAGGGGATTCCAAAAATTAGTCTTTTGAAAAATCCAGCCACTGCTGGGCTGTTGAGGGCTAACCTCTCGATTGACTTGCCCAATGCGTGCGCGCTAACGATAGAAGGCCCGGCACCGGCTCCACCTCTTGCCTGCTGCGTGGAAGACTCCCTGATTTAGCCCGGGAGAGGCGTCAGGACCAGCTTCTCGTGTCGGGGCCGCACGCGAGCACTGACGCGTGCAGGCTCCCGAGACGCACGCCGGCTTCCCGACAGGGTTCCGACCTGCGTCTTGCTCCCGCGGGGGGGCCAAATCCCCGCTGCGCACACCAAGGGCTCAGAAGCCTTACACCACGAGGCAGAATCAGGGGCAAGTCGCTACAGGCGGTACCTAGAACAGCACAACACGCGCTGAGAATAAATAGCCTAATTTAAATAAATAAAACTTACGCGCGCGCATCGATGATACAAATATAGGCATGTAAATATACGGTGTCAATCAACACTCGGCAGTACAAAGAACCTTCAAAACATCGACAATTAAGTCACAAAGGAGCAATAAAGCAATGAGGCACTTATCTTGACCGCGGAGCAGCAAAGAAAGAGGAAGCCAAGATGGTGCCTCATTGTTTTATTGAATGTAATGTGTTACTATTGGTTGTGTTAAGGGCGTGGTTCAAAGCCTCATGGGTAATGAAGTTTTTTACTAATGTTACTTTGTTCTCATTGGCTGCTGTGAGTCAGTAAAGAAATTGAGAAAGCATAATCAGAAGCCTCCGGTCCTGCTAGAGAATCAGAGGTTTTGCTTTTGCCTTCATTCCGTTGTGAAGCTCCTTGATGAAGATTCGACTGAGTGCTAAGTGGTGTGAAGATTATGAACGGGAATGTTTTGTATTATTAGTAGGAGAAAAAAAATGGGTAAAAAGAGGTGAAGGAGATTATTATTATAACTTTTTTATTATTCTTATTGTTGTTGCTGTTATTGTCAATAGCACTAGTATGGTTAATACTATTATTTTGTATTCAAATCGTTATTATTAAAATGTGAATGCCCCCTTCACTGCCTGAGCAGACTTTGCAAGAAACATGCCTTCCTCTGCTGGGAACCGAATGTGCCGTGCATGTGAACTCGCCTCTCCTTTTAACTCATTTCTGTTTGCTTTTCTTGCTGCGAAGCTTTGACTTTGGACGCTAAGGTTTTTAATAGAGGTGTCGGTGATCATTAAAATGGGATTCCAAGTCGCTCAGTCAAACAGCGGGTTCACTGCTGGTGTGGGGCCTTTTATTGGGTTAAACTAAGCCTCTGCCCTCGGGCTCCCAGGACCAATTCCCCCTTGCTCGGCGATGATATTGTAAACAGAAACACTAATCCCCTCTCCGGGGTGTCCCACCGAGCTACACGTTGCTTTATGAACCCCCATTATTTCTGGCCATGACCTCTGACAGAGACATAGAATCCGGTTGCGTAAATCTCCATCCATGCAAAATCCAATAGAGGGTTGGTGGTAGAATCAAGAAGCCCTTCCGGGGTTCATTTGTGACCCGCGCAGCTGGAACGCTGGGAAGCGGACATCTTTGACTAGTCGAGAGAGTAACTTTTAGACGTGTACCAGGGAGGGGAGAGACTTTGGGGTTATGTCGCAGTGATATAATTGTATTAGTTTACCACTGCTACATAGGCCTGGGGTCAGTAAAGCAAGATGGTCTGCTCATATGACATGGGTAATGAGAAGTAAGGGAGCGGACGAGACCTCCCATTAAGCCAAAGCGCTCTTGGCAGACATTACTGGGATTGAACCCCGTGACCTTCCTGCCCTCGACCTTATGTATTTATTTAGTAAGTCTACCTTTTGCGAGCACTGTGCAGCTGTAGCTGGCTAGGTGCAGCTCACACGGAGTCAAAGCGAAATTATTAGATAGGTAAACGCAAGGCAACAGAAACTGCACATCCGAAAACGCTGAGATAAAACAAACAAATTGCCTTCATGCTCCGAGTGAATAACAATAAGCACAAAAACACATGAATGAAAAGCTCCATCTGCTGCATTATTTTTCATAATTCTTCTAAATTAATGGGAGCATGGAAACGGATCTGGAAGATAATTATGGGAGACAATGGCTTGACTCCAGCGCCCTTTTCGTGAAACCATGAAATAATCAACATAATACTGTTTCCATGCTTTTACTGGAAAAATACATGTGGCAGCAGCAATGCTACAATTTTCGATGACGTTACTATCACTTATCGGAGGGCTACAATATGTTTATTGGCCTTCTGCCCAAGACTCTGTGGATGTTTGACGCTGCCAACTGGCCCTATGTCATAAAGTTTACTTTAAGCCTGTTCTGATTTCTACACTTTAGATTTTGTGTTTTTGTTGCAGATTTTTCCCTTTAAGTTCGTTTGCAGACAACTCCTAGCAGTTTTGAAGCAGATATTTACTATAACTAGACTGGCTGGTGTTGACGCAATAGTACAGCTCAATAAGCATCAGAGAGTGAATGAAAAAGTGTGGAATAGACAATATTATTTCGGTAGCGCTTTGGGATGCATGCTGCAGACTCAGGTCCATGGGACCCGCCTGTCCTGAGCTACTGCCCTACAGAACTGAGAGAATGAGTAATGGTCATTTTTAGGGCCTCTTGGGACTCATTTTTAGCTGTATGGTTTGGGCTGTAGCCTTGTTAGCTATGCTTTCATGTTTCAGTGTCCATGCTTTGCTCAAATCTCCCAGTTTATGTGGCCCTATCACCATAGCTTAGTTCTGCAGGTCCCCGTGTCAGTGTCTCAATGACAGCATACCATTGTAGAAGATATTGTCGTGCCACTTGCCCCTGTGACTCCATGTCTTAATAGTCTGTTTTCTATGAACACAGTAAACAGACCGCTGTACCTCCTGCTCGACTTGTATTTCGTGCTTTGGCATTGCAAAAGCGAGCTTATTCAAATTTGTCATAAAAAAGTCATAGTTCCATACACAGGTGTACCCTCTCTAAAAGGACATGAAAACAAGTAAAATAAGGTGCACTGCCGTGCGCGGGAGGGCTTAACCCAGCGATCGACCATAGGGTATGATTTTTAAAAAGTTTTCCTTCAATGGGTACAAAGCCAACTTATGGCATGCCATCACCTGCAAGGTTTTAACAAAGGTCCAATTGAACTAGGGACATGTTGGATGGCACGGCTGAAATCTAAACCACCCTCAATTTACAGCTAAGATTGTCAGTGTTCATCAAAACAAGTTTCCTTGGGCCTGGATAGTGTGCTTCTTCAGGCCAGTCAGTTATACTCATTGCAGGGTGAATTCAGGGATATGTTATGGGAAGGAGCCACATCCCAGCTCCTACAGCCATGTAAAATTGTAACTCACTGATAAACAGTGATTGGTTTCCTTTTGTAAAATTACTTTTAGCCCCCTCCCCCCCAGCCAGCCATTGCTACAACTTGTCGCAAGCTTTAAGAAGACAGCATCAAGAATAGAAAGTACATAGGATTCTGAGAGCTGTGCTCAATTTCTGTTATTTCCACGCCTTTCCGTTACCAAAGCCCTATAACAGCAAATAAGAAGTAGTTGGGGGGCTACGAGTGGGTCAAAGGGCAAATATTGTAATGTAATTGTAGCATCATTCCTGCATTATCATTCAGAGTTAGGGAGTGTGTAATGCCATTCATGTTACCCTTAATGTTTTTCTAAATTGATGTACCTCAGGCAATAACACCTTTGCTTACAAAACAAATCACACTACTTCTGCATTTTCTATAATCGAAGAGGCACTTGGATATCATGAAGCCACTTTACTGCCACACTGTCACTATTGAATCTGCTGCCTTTGGAGCCTCCAACTGTCTGCTTCTTGGCGCGAGTGGCTCTGTTGGCCCTGTAGGAACAGACTACTCTTTATCATTTTGGGTGAGCCTGCCTCGGTTCACAAAGGGGAACCCCTTTTAAAAAAAGAATTGAACACCAATACAGAAGAATAAAAAATTCATGGTAGTTTAAATTAGGCAAAATCACATTCCTTTCGTTTAGTTCCTTTTAGTTCCTTTTTTACTGTTTTGTTTCAGTAAATCCACAGTTCATTTCTTCTAGTCATCTAACCCATTTCACGAAAATTCCTCACTTCTCATTAAACTTCTTGCCAAGTCCATGACGATGATAGTCTGCTTTTTCCAACATCATTATTCTGATCATTTTATTGATCCATTCTATCAGTGTCAGGCTCTCGTGCCATTTCCATTTTTGAGCTATGATAGATCTGGCCACTAAGAAAGATATCAAGATTAAGTTACTAATCTAGACATTGTTTCCGGTGTCCTGCCACCAACCCATCAATGAAACCTCAGGACTTTTCTTTAGCTGTTTCCCAATTAATTGTTCCATTTTTGCATGCATTTCTGACCAAAATGTTTTAATCCGAATACAGTCCAAAATATGTTTCCGTGTTCCCACTGCTTGCTTACAGTGGTAGCATATCACACTGATACCAAGAGTCATTTTATTCGAGGGGCGGAGCTTGCCTGGCTCCAAGATGGCCACTACCTAGCGCGGCTCTGCCGTAACCGGCTCACTATCCTAAATAATCCTCTGCAAATATCCAGTGCCCTCACCATTACAGCCGTAATACTGGAAGGGGGATTGATGCTGACCTGTTTGGTGGCAGCCTGAGCCCACAGACGCCTAGCGGTGCCGACTTTCTGCTGCCGGATAGCTTGGAGGCCTTAAAGCAGCCTGTACGTCAGCTGAACTAGCGGGACAGCTGGCTGCTGCTCGCGGACACTGGAGCACCGGGTTGGGGTCTCTGCGGCCAGAGGTGCCCCCTACCCCCCAGGTTTGCTGAGGTGGCGTGCCCCGGTCCTGCCGAATTGATGTCGCTCCGGTGAGTGCCGTGGCCGGTGTCGGGAGGGGGGGGTGCAGCCTGGCAGTGGCTGGGTTTGCGCTGAAGCTGCAGGGATTGTAGAACATGCTCGCGGGGTCATCATCGGTTGTGTACCCCCCCTGGGCTGGCGTGGACCCAGCGGCGGCTGGGGCTGCTCCGCCTTTGGCTCTGTGTGCAGCGCTCCTTGGTGAGATCGGATGGTCATTACCCTAGCGCCTAGAAAGACGTGGAGGGCCTAGGTGGCCATCTCTGGCGGCAGGCCGAGCGCACTGGGGAGTTTGCCGAGACTTAGACGCTAGCACCCTGGAGTGTTGGAGTGCGGCCAAGTATCTAGTGGCACAACATGTCCTGCTGGGGCTGGAACCAGCAGGAGGCTGCAGACGAGGTGGTGCCTCGTTCAATCCTGGGGCGGGCCTGGACTGGTGCGAGGAGAGTGACGGGGGCTGCAGATACTCGCCACGGGGTGCTCTGTGAGTCCTGGACTGAGTCAGCGCTCAATCAACCAGCTTAAGAGAAAGCGCTTGCCTCCACCGTCCCAATTGTACACTATTTGCCCTGCAACGAGTATAACTCTGCCTGTTGGACTTAAGGTTGAGCACACATCAACAAGCTCTCACAAGGGGCATAGCGGGGGCGCTCCTACCTACCACTCAGCTTGCTCTTCAGGCGGCTGTAAAATGAGGTGCGGCCCAAGGCTGGATCTGCATTATTCTGGCTGAGCGACCTGACCTGAGTGACTCTCTGGGGGGAAGATTTCACTGACGCCTAAGGAGATAAGCGGCGGCCCAGCGGAATGGGGAAGCCGGAGAAGTCGCAGTCCAAACTACTGTGTGAGCCATGGAAGTCACAAAGGCAGTAAGAGCAAGATAAAGCACCATCAGAAACAGGCTCAGAAGCTGGGGATGTCACTACAGACCCTGACATTAAGCAAATCCTTGCCACAATGCAACGCAGTTTTAATAATATTGATGGCAAGATAGACGTCCTAACCTTTCGCATGGACAGGATGTCGGACAGGCTAGACAAACATGCGAAGCGACTCGATAATGTCGAAAAGAGAGTATCTGACTCGGAGGATGCTGCACAATCGGCTTCCAGTTCGCAGGCAGGCATGGAAAAACAACTACAAGTGGTGCAGGCCAGAGCCGAAGACCTGGAAGCGCGCTGTCAGCGCAACAGCCTCCGGATCGCTGGGGTTGCAGAATCCATGAACATTTCTAACATGGAGCTATTTGTTGAGCACCTACTAACCACACTACTGGGCTCGGACACCTTCTCAGCGATGTTCGTGGTCGAAAGAGCGCACCGCTCGCTGGCTCCCAGACCGGTCCCTGGTGCGCCGCCACACCCAATAATAGCAAGGCTACTCAATTATAGAGATCGTGACAGTGCCCTTCGGAAGTCCAGAGAACTACAGGAGCTACGTTACGAAGGGACGGCGGTGTCCCTGTATCCTGATTTCATGCCCCAAGTGCAGCAGGCACAGAGACTATTTGCGCCTGCTAAGAGGAAATTACGTGAATTACAACTAGACTACAACATGCTGTATCCGGCCAAACTTCGAGTCGCAGTAGATGGCAGAATGCACATCTTCACAGACCCTTTGCAGGTGATGAAGTTCATCAAACGCCGGAACAACAGCGGGTCAAAAAAGTCTCCAGGTCGAAGAAGTGATGACGATGAGAACTCTTAAACGGCGGCATATTGCCTACAAGGGGATACATACTTAACTAGATACAGATGTGGCCTGGAGAGCACCCCACAACTGGGGGGTGTTTAACGAAGAGCTGGTAAACTGTAAGCTGGGTCGGTCTGTCGAAGACCTACTTACCCAGATTCAGGTACTAGCACTGTGTCTGATTGGGACGGAGTGACAGCATTGTTTCACAATTTGAGTCCTGGTTGTGTGGGATGCCCTTAGATTCCCCTGATTAACCTACTGTTAGATGTAAGTTCTTGTTTGCATATAAGGAATGTGATGCACCAGGGGGCGCATTAGGTGAGGTTACTTACATCAGACTTACGGACATGTTCGCTATAACACTAGCCGGTTTCCTCACACTCTGTCCGGAGCCGGGCGACATCTGCCCTGCAGTGTGCACCACAAAGGGAAGCTTTTGTTTTTGATCTTACTGGGCCTTGTTTGGGCTTTTATGTTTGTTTTTATGAGGGCATGGGGGGACCTCTTTATGCACAGTTGGGGTCTGCAAAGCATGGGTGGTGGGGGGTTGTTGTTGGGATGGCGAGGCACATGTGCGAGTCCGAAAATAACTCAGAGAAATATGAAAAAGTTGTGGTCAAAGCTTACTTCCGCAGCATGGGAGTAGGGCTGGCATTCAGAATAACTCCTACATCTGTTGACCATGGGTAGCACAGTTCGTCATGACATGGAATGTAAGAGGGCTTAATGATCAAAGGAAAATTAGGAAGGTGGTGGCATACTTGAAACAACATCAGATAGATGTTGCGCTGTTGCAGGAATCGCATCTGCCGATACACAGTAACCTGTTGGCGCACAAATTACTCCAAGGGAAGACTAGTGATGGAGCAAGGTTTCAAAAATGAAACTTGCTTGTATGCAATCCTCCTCATAGTATTAATTTATTAAACTTGTATTGTCAATACTAATATTTGCATTCACGAACACAAAAGGGATAGATGCTTGCATATGTGTTTTACTAATGAATAACGTTTGTCCATAACTCAAGATGGCCGCTAAAGCGCGGGAACCTCTCTGCGCATGTCGCAACCTGATCACATGGTGTGACGTCTTTCTTTGCTTGGTGGGAAACTTCTGCTTCTGCGCAGTGTGTACTAAAATGGCCGCTAAATGTTTTCACATGCTTAAGCTTGCTCTCATGTCATTATTAAATTGTCGTTTTCTTATCGCTACTAATGCAGGATAGTATTATGATTAAATGGGAATAGAGTTAGGGAAAGTGGGTATACAGTGAAACGTTTTATTTGTGATTTTAATATTTTCTTCTTGCACTTTTAGTAATTCGTAAACTTGGGCCTGGGTTGGTGTCTTGAAACTCGAGAAACAGGTGGTTCTGCGCATGTGTCCTGTCTGCCTGCCAAGTGAAGTCAACTTGGACGTCTCCCAAGGCCACGACCTATTGGCCGAAGATGATGTACCCAATGTTTCCGGCGAACAAAATGTTGCTATTCTCCTGTAAAATGTATAACATTTGTCGTGAGACGGGTGGGAAATAAAGTGAATGTATTAATTTGAAGGGCGGGAACGTTAAATACAATAGGCTTTACAATTTAGGCCAAAATTGACATGGTACGAGAATCCACCCCCTGTCCCTGCCCAATCAGAAGTAGTGGTCCCATATTTTAGCAACATTAAGGGGAGGTACATGGGCGTAGAAGGGTATAATAGAATATAGCATTAGTAATTAGTCAGAACAGAAGATACCGAAGACAGAGCTAGATTCCACAGAAGAGAGACATATAGAAGAGCTCCAGGCTGCCCATGCTGATCGGTTGCTGACTGAATCCCTATCCGGAAGAGGTCCTGAGGAGGGGCGGCGGAGTCCATTAGACGGGAGAATCGAGGAGAAGTCGAGTGCCAGAGAGGGGAACGGCGCAGGCGTCGTTATAGAGAGGTCACCAGTCCTGTCCTGATCCTGAAGGAGGTCTTTGCTCTTCATCCTTCCAGGGTCCTATCTTTTCCAACTCCTTGGCTAAGGGGCTTGGTTCTCGTATTTAGGTAACTATACTGCAACCTTTAGTTGCGCTGCTGTCTCTATCCTCTCTTATTTCCTTAAACATTGTCATTTATTAGAAAATTCGTTCCTATGCTTTCTCTTGGGTATTCTGATCAAATACCGTGTTTTCTGTATTTTACTCTGCTAAAACTTTAGATAAACATTTTAAAACTTCCTGACTCAGTGGTTATTTCAGGATTATATATTATAGTGAATGTCACTCATTTTAAACTTCCCAATTAGCAAAGGATCCATTGGTAAGTTATTACTCTTCAATCAGAAGGTAATTGGTAGCAGGGACTTTGATAAAAGAGTACATCTGAAACCCAGCGTAAGTATTAGTGTAGTGTGAATGTATGGACCCAAGTGAGTATATGGTGTATGAATGCTGTTGGCTAATATTGCGCTGGATCAGTTTTCTGGTAAGCAGAGGACGGTTGTTGTTACTCTTTGTTAATTGGGTAATGAGAATTTTAGTTGTATTTTTTATGAACTAACATCCGCTTATTTTTGAGTTTTGTTTTATGTTGTCTAGAAATACCCGGGGAAAAGAATAGTGGGTGGCAAGTGGAAGCCATACTGCAGTGAGGTTATCTGTCAGGCAGAAATAGTACTGAGAAGTTAAGCAGGACTTAAAGTATTTGTTAGGGACTCTATGCGTGTGAGTAATAGCAAAAAGGGTACGCTGATAAAAATTTGATGTTATATCACCTAGTAAGGGTAACATTGAAGAAGTAACAGGTACTTCTGGAGCTTGTGTGAAGAGTAGATGGAAGTGTTTTACTCGTAGTGTATGTATTAGTAAACGGAAAGGTTTTACTAAAGTGTGGAAGAAACTATCTTTTTCTAAATTAGTGGAAACTTTCACTATAGCGAATGTTCTATGTTGTTACTGAAACTTAATTAAGATTTATAGAGAAAATAAGTTTGCGTAATTTTGTAAAGGGAGGGTCAGTTACCAGAGAGGGAGCTGACGTCACAAAGCGCCGCGCTGTGGTAGGTTGAAGCAGCGGGTGTGGAAAAACCCTGGTAAAGGAGGGGTCAGTAGTCAGGAGTAGTACTGACGTCACAGGTGTCGCGCTGGGATTGGTTAAACCAGCGAGAACAGAAAAAGAGCAGATTGTAAAGGAGGGGTTGACAGAGAAACGTCACCAAAAGGCCGCGCAAGGATTGGCTCGGAAATAAAAGATAGCAGACATTTGATTGGTCTAAATTTTAGAAGCTAAATTTCTTAGTGGATAAGGATTGCATGTTAAAACGCGATCCGACTTTAATAGGAAATCGTCCAGATAGGAGATTCCTAGGTTTTGCAGAATATAATTTTATACACCGAAGATTAGATAGAATGTACGGAGAAAGGAGAAAAATGTCATTCTTACAAAAGATTAAGAATTATTTTAAAAAGGACAAACCAATCAAAACTAGAGAAGGAATTATTATTCCACCAGCTAAAACGCCAGCATCATTTATGATGATGGAGAGAGGCTATCATACTTGTGTATGGATGGAGAATTGGATAGAATATACCAAAAATGATGGAGTATTAGCCTTTCCTGAAAATGGCCCTTTCAATGGAAGAATTCTTCAAAACTTGAGATTGAGGATGAATGATTTAGAACCCAGACCTAGATTAACGCAGTATGAAGCCCTAGAAGAATGGGAAACCGAGGCATTTGAACGGGATAGATCTAGAAGTAATAAGAGTTACCCAGGATTTTACCCCAGATATTTACGTGAGTCAAGAGAGGGTCAGATGAAACAATGGAGAAGGGCAATGATTACAGAGGGACTGTATCCATTATTCACAGAAGGAGAGAAATCAGGAGGAAAGTGTACAGAAAAGACAAAACATTTAATAAGAAATGAGGATTCAGAAGACGAATTTATGGAAGAAATGTTAAGAAATCCACCACCATATCAGGAAGGGACAAGTGGATGCCCTCCTAGTGCACCACCACAAACTCCGATGGTACCAAAGGTAATGCATGAATCTACTCAGACTAGAATACTTCATGACAAAGAAAAAGAAGCTTTAGAAAAGACTAGAGCAGAATTAGTACGGAAAATAACTCAGATAAAAGTACATCCTGATTCATTGACTATTCCCGTAACAATTGGTCCAGTAGTTCCATTATATGGTACTCAAGGAAATTGTCCTCCATTGATACCTGTACCAACTCCTATGAATACTCCTGTGAGTAACCCAAAACCTGAAGCTCCAGTTATAATTGAGGATCAATTTAGTGACTGTGAATCCACAATATCACTCATGGATTTACCTATTCGAGGTTCTGTAAATAATACTCCAAGAAGAGATGTACCTGGAGGTTCAAAGGATGTAAGTTTAGTAACTTCATCAGGAGCAAAAAGTGCTACCATAGTAACACCTGAAGACCTAGAAAGATGGGTACAAGGGTCAGTTAAACAGTGCGCACCTCCAAAAGTACTGGATATCCATAAATTAAAAGTTGAATTAGAAGAAATAATAGCAGGAAATGATAGGAGTAGAACGCTTGAATACTTATGATGAAGAAGAATTATTGTTCCTGTGCAGAAGTATCACTAGAAATGTGAGGGTATTTCATGAAAAATTGTCCAATCTAGCATTACAGATGGGAATTGAAATAGGGAGATCAAAAGTACTACAGAAACCCTATAGAGCAGAATTTTCAGACAAAGATTTAGAAAATATGAATGCATCTGGAAGAAGACTGCAAATAAGAGAATTAATGTTAGTTTTACAAAAATGGGGAGATCTAGATAAATGGAAATCTAGGTGGGCCAAGAAAAAGGAAGAGGCATGAACAAGTAGAACAGCATCTGAATATGTAATGAAGGAAGCAGGAAAAGCAGATCAAATGTATCCAATGCGAGAAGTTGCGGGAGGAGGATATGTACATGTCCCATGGAGCAGACAGGATATTTTATCATTTACGAAGGATTTCCCAAAGCTGAGGGAAAAGCCAATTGAATGGTACAAGCAGGTTGAAAGGTTTGTGAAGGTGTCAAAGGTATTGTTGAAGGATTTGGATGGTCTGTTTGACATAGTGGTACCTGCCGATTTATGGACAGATTGTAAGATCACAGTGGATTGGCCTAGTGATGAGTATCCCAGAGATCCAAAGACAGGTGCCCCGTCAAGTGATGTGATGAAAAAGTATCAGCAGGTGATAACATACCTGAAAGGAAAGATACCCCGAAAGAAACAGATTGGGTAAAAATAGATCGAACTACCCAAGAAGCCAATGAAACAGTACATTCTTACTATGAGCGTTTATTACAGGTGTTTAAACAGTATAGTGGATTTGAGGACATTGGAGACAAGAATATGAGTCAGTTTGTGTATCGGTTTGTTTACGGTCTAAAGCCAGAGATTTGCCAGATGATTAAACAACACATGCTGTGTTGGCAGGGAAAGCCCATAGATGAAATTTTGAAATATGCAAAATATTGTGGAGACGATATTGAGGATAGACACAAGAAATTGCAGGAAAAGGTGATGTGGGCTCAGGTGAAAATGGCAGAGAAGCAGGGAATTAATTTGGAAAATCCGAGTGAGAATCAAGGAAAAGATTCTGGAACGAGTGGTGATACTGGGAATGGTGGAAAATTTAGAGGACGAATGAGTAGAGAAGAAGCTAAAAAGAAATTTCCTTGTCATGGATGCGGAAAATTGGGGCATTGGAAGGACGAGTGTAAAAAGATTCGAAATAATAATGGCCCAAATCAAAACTTAAATCAACAGACGCAGAATGACTCACAGCAGAGTGTAAATCCCCAGAGTCAGTTGCCACCTCCACCTGTTCAGGGTAATGTAAGCAGAGCAAAACACGGTACAGACATCGGATACCCAGGAGGAAGTGGTAAGAATGATTATATGACATCACAATTTCTTTTGCAGGAAAATTTCAGTGAAAACTACTCGTGACGGTGCCTGGGAGAGGGGAAGAAGGAGTGCGTACTTGGCGCATCCTTACAGGTAGACCAGTCTGGTCCATATGTTGAAGGAAATGTGAAAGGTAATGATATTACTTTCCTTTTGGACACTGGTGCTACCAGGTCTACTGTGAGATCAGCAGACATCCCAGACCTTCCTCTCTCTGGTGAAGATATCCAAGTAGTGGGGGTAGCTAATCAAAGAATTAGAACACCTCTTACCGAACCAATGGAAGTTAAAATTGGAAACTTCAGAGAAATGCACCAATTTGTAGTGTGCGATTCTAGCCCAGTGAACTTATTAGGTAGGGACTTATTGTGCAAGATGAATTGTACAATTTTCTGCACACCGGATGGTGTGGCTGTTCAGACACCAGATGAAGACCATGTATATAAAATTATGGTTGCAAAACAAGGTACAGAAATAGATGAAATGTTTTCATTGATAACAAAAGATGAGTTGCCAGAAGAATTAAAAGGTACAGTAAACCAAATAGTATGGGATTTCACTGGAAAAGAAGCAGGACTTATGGCAAAAATAGATCCAGTTCAAATTACTGTAAAAGAAGGTGCGATTTTCCCAAATACTAAACAATACAAAATGAGTGCAGAAGTAAAAGCAGGAGTCATTGAAGAAATCAATCGAATGGTAAAACAAAACATTCTAAAAGAAGTAATGAGTAGCCCATGCAATTCACCAATCATGGGACTAAAGAAACCTAGTGGAAAATATAGGATTGTTCAGGACCTGAGGAAAATAAATAAGATTGTAGAACCATGTTGTCCTATAGTACCAAATCCTGCAGTAATTCTATACCAAATTCCTTGTAATGCAGGATGGTTCACAGTGAAACAACGGGCACGGTTTAAAGCATTGTGCATGGTCTTTAAAGCCCTGGAGGGCAGTGGCCCAGTGTATCTGAGAAATCGATTACTCTGGTACTTTCCTGGAAGAATGCTACGCTCCTCGGAAGCAAAGCTAGTGACTATCCCCCGAGTTAAGAAAGCCAGCTGGGGTGGCAGGAGTTTCATTTATTGTGCCGCCAGGGCTTGGAATGATCTTCCGGTGCATCTGAGAAAGGCCACGGATCTCCTTTCATTTAGGAAAGGGTTGAAAACCTGGCTTTTCTCTGAATAATCCTCTTCTTAGGACACCCACCAGGTAGCGCTTAGCGCCAGGTCGCCTTTGGGCAGCAGCTGCGCTCTATAAGCTTCATTAACATTAACATTAACAGTAATTGACTTGTGTCAAGCATTCTTTTCAATACCATTGCATCCAGACAGCCAGTACCTTTTCTCATTCAAATTTGAGAATAAAGTCTATGTGTGGAATCGTGTTCCTCAGGGGTACACAGAAAGTCCTTCCATCTTCAACCAGATACTGAAAAAGTGCCTTGAAAAACTAGTAATGCCAGGAAGCTCAGTTTTAGTTCAATATATCGACGACTTATTAGTGGCGTCGACCACCAGAGAAGACTGTGTTGTTGATTCCATAGCATTGTTAAATCTTTTGGCTGAGGAAGGGCATAAAGTCTCACCTGAAAAGTTACAGTTTTGCAGGACAGCAGTAAAATATCTGGGACATCAAATTGAGAGGGGAAAAAGAAGAATAACCTCTGAAAGAGTAGAATTAATAAAGAGAATGCAAATGCCTGTAACCCAAAGACAAGTGCGAATGTTCCTAGGAATAGTAGGATACTGTCGACAATGGATACCAAATTTTTCCATGTTGGCTAAGCCTTTAATTAACATGACGAAAAAGAAAGCAAAGGACCCTGTTGAATGGGAGGATGAAAGTGTAGAAGCTTTTGTAAAATTGAGAAATGCACTTTGTTCAGCACCTGCCTTAGGCATGCCTGATTACAAAAGAGAATTTGCATTATTCTGTCAAGAGAGAGAAAATTGTGCACTTTCTGTCCTAACTCAGAGACATGGACTAGACAGACGTCCTATAGCATATTTTTCTGCTACATTGGACCCAGTAGCAGCAGCGTTGCCAGGATGCTTAAAAGCAGTAGCAGCAACTTGTTTGAGCATTGAACAAAGCGAGTCAATTGTGATGGGACATCCTGTAAAAGTGTATGTTCCACATGCAGTTGTGATTCTGTTGACAAGAACAAGAACTCAGCATCTTACTCCTAGTCGGCTGACTAAATATGAGAGAATAATAATAGGTGCTGAAAATGTGACCATGGTAAGGTGTACGATAATAAATCCAGCAAATCTACTGCCAGACCCATATCATGAAACAAATAAAGATGACGAAGAAGATGAACATGATTGTGTACAAATTACAGAATTATGTCCAAAACCACGCCCAGACATTGAGGAACAGCCTCTTAAAAAGCCAGACAGGGAGCTATTTGTCGATGGTTCATGCCAAAGACATGAAGATGGTAAACTAACTGCTGCCTATGCAGTATGTGAATTAACTGGAATAGTTGAAGCATCCTATTTACCAGGAGTAAAATCTGCACAAGTAGCTGAATTGATTGCTTTGATAAAAGCTTGCAAAATTGGGAGGAATCAGAGAGTAACTATATTTACTGATAGTCAATATGGTTACGGGGTTGTGCACGATTTTGGCCAACTATGGATGCAGAGGATTTCATGACTTCTTCAGGATCCCCCATTAAAAATGGACAATTTGTAAGGGAATTGCTAGAAGCAATACAATCACCAAAAGAATTGGCTGTGGTGAAATGTGCCGCACACCAGTCAGGAGATGACTGGGTGGTAGTCGGCAACAGATATGCTGATCTGGTGGCTCAACATTGTGCCAAAACCAGAACGTCAGTAAATAAGAGGGTGGAAAGAATGGGAATCAGCTGCCAACTTATGCTGTATATGCCACCAGAAACTTGGAATGAAGTTAAGAAATTGCAAGATGAGGTTGATGAAAGTGAGAAGAATCTGTGGATAAAAGTAGGTTGTTCCCAAAGAGGAGATGATGAAGTGTGGATCAGTGCAGATGGCAGACCAGTCATGCCAGACTGTTTACTCTCACAAATGGCTAGAATGCATCATGGAGACACACACATAGGGAGAGATGCAATGATTAGGCTGTTCAGACAAAATTGGTACAATCCTAAATTCAGAGCTGTTGCAGAGAGTCTTTGCCAGAGATGTCTAACTTGCCAAATGCACAATCCAGGCAGGAAAATGATAATTGGGTTTGGAAAGATTGGAAAGGCAGAAGGCCCATTTATAAGACTCCAGTTTGACTTCATACAGTTACCACCATGTAGAGGGCTGAAATACGTACTAGTCATAGTGTGTCTGTTTTCAAAGTGGGTGGAGGCTTATCCAACTAGGAGAAATGACAGCATTACAGTTGCAAAACTGTTACTACGAGAGCTCATACCTAGATTTGGTTTCTCAGTATCTTTGGAATCAGATAGAGGAAAACATTTTAACAGTTAGTGATCCAGATAATCTGTGAAGCATTCCAAATCAAACAGAAATTGCACTGTGCATATCGCCCAGAGGCTTCTGGAGTGGTTGAACAATTGAATGGCACTATAAAGTCAAGATTGGGAAAAATGTGTGCATCAACATCATTAGAGTGGCCAGACGCATTGCCACTTGTCCTGATGGGAATAAGAAGCATACCTGACAGAACGACAGGATTGAGCCCACATGAAATTATGATGGGAAGAGCAATGAGACAAACACATGTTCCCACAAACAAATTAGTAAATATATCTGATGATATGGTTTTGGATTATTGCAAAGGATTGGCTGACCTTGTGCGTTCTGTCTCTCATCAGGTTGGAGAAGACGCAGTTTCCAGGCAGCCTGAATTAGAACATGATCTGAATCCTGGTGATTGGGTGGTAGTGAAGAATCACACCAGAGAAACGTGTCTATCACCCAGGTGGAGCAGACCTTGTCAAGTCATATTGACCACCAATACAGCAGTGAAGTGTGCAAGATTTCCTAATTGGATTCACGTAAGCCACACAAAGAGAGTACCAGAACCTGAAGAAGAGAATCTACAGACAACGCCAGTCACTGAAGAAGCTGAAGGTTGCCCAGCTGAGGAATCTCAGGCTAGAGGTTCGAGAGAAGCTGACGGAGAACAACCGAGCACAAGTCAGGATTGGATACCAGTGGTAGAAGTACCTGAAGTATACCACAGAACGAGAAATCAAACTAAATTGGAAGAAATTAAAGAAGATCAGATAGGTGAAGAAGAAACAGTTTGGGATCAAGAAGACAAGATAGTAAAAGATCCTGAACTAAATCAGATAGGGAAAGAAAATTGGACTAAAAACAGTGAAGATTTAATAAACTTTGAAGAGGGACAGATAGGTCTAGAAGAAGCAGGTCAGGCTGCAGAAGTTCACAGTGCAATAAGTCCTGATCAGAAGCAGATAAATCAAGAAGAATTCACAAAAGAAAAAGGGGTTAATACAAATGAACATAAAGAAATAAAAAGGGAAAAAGATCAAAATTTTGAAAGTCATTGTGGAGCTACTGAAGAGAAACAAATCAGACCTGAAAAAGAACAAACAAAAGAAGCAGTAATCAAAGAAAACAAAACAGTATTGAGCAGTGAAAATAACGAGATTTCTGAAGACGTAAACAAAGAAACAGTACCAACAAAGAAGACAAGAAAAGGAGATCATTGGCCAAGTGTCATCAAAAGAGTAAAATACCACATAACAACCAGAAGTGAAGATCCAGAACAAGTACCTGAAGTGACAAGTCAAACTGAACAAGAGAAAAAGTCAGGAAAAAGAAAAAGTAAAAGACTGAGACTTGTGAATAACAAATTCAAGGGTCCTGACTGGACTTATATTATTCTTGAAGATTTTGAAAGCTCAGAGTCAAGTGACAGTGGTGGCGAAGGAACAAGTGCAGAACTTACATACGAAGAAGAAACAAGACCACCCTGACTAAACAAAAGAATCCTCTAAAGAAAAGAAGAAGAGATAAGAAGAGCAATCTTCCTTGTCGAAAAATGCCTGATGATAGAGTTACTGGGAGACCAAAACGAAATTGTTGTAGGAGATGCTGTGCAATCTGCATCTGTAGTCTAGTATTGGTGCTTATAGTATGGCTAGTACTGATTGTAGCAGTTCCTTACCTTATGATAATAGATAAGAAGATTAATAACGAAACTAAAGGGAGGACAGCAAACATGAAGGGTAATAGAGTAGAACTAATGGCAGAAGATGAGGCAGAAATTCATCATGAAGTAGCTGATAACGACACTAGTTTAAATGTTTTCACAAAGTTATTGTTTCAGTATGTAGACACAATGGAAGTTAGTAATTGTTATGTCTGTATGAAATTACCTGAATCAGTAGCGGAAGGATTAACATACCATCATTTACCACTGACATATGGCATCTCATGTAGTGTATTAACAAGTTTATTTTATAGAACAGGTAGACTACAGTATTATTATTCAAACTTAGATGTGATATTTTCTGAGATTCCGATTCGCAAGAGTATGAACCCAGTGCTTAGTAGTCAAGACGCACAGTTTATGGGAGAGTTTTTCTTAACAATGAAATCAATAGACATAACACATGCACATAGACACAATCTAACATGTTCTTTATTAGAAGAAGAAAAGATATTTTTGAATTTAGTAGAAGATAGAAGACATGATTTTCAAAAGAAAGCTTCAGAGCATAAGGCTCAGTTGCCACCTTGGGCAGAAAAAGAAGGGAGTTACACACCTGGCAAAGCTCAAGCTGCTATGGCTCTGGATTTCGTAAAGAAAGGGAAGATTTGTCTACATAGGTTAAAGACTGACTATAACAATGTTTTCATTGGTACCAGTGAATGTGAACACAATTTTTTAATTCTTGGAGGTTGGGGACTCAAAGGAGGAACAGATTCAGTTTTTCCTGGAATTTATTATGTATGTGGGAATAAGGCTTACTTTAGGCTTCCTGCACGGTGGTATGGAAGTTGTTATTTTGGAATAGTTTTTCCAAAGATATACCACGTAAAAAGAAACACTGGAAGCAATGAAAACAATAATGAATTAATACATAGTAAAAGAGCTAGTTTTTCAGAAATTGTAGGTGATATATTTGGTGCATTGATACCTTCAGTGGGAATAATTCTGAACTCAAGGAAAATATGCAAATTGTCTACAGTGGTTGATCGTTTATCAACAGATACTGCTGGAGGTTTTCTAATGATTAATACGGAAATGGTTGCGATTAGATCTATGGTGATGCAAAATCGACTTGCTCTTGACATCTTATTGGCAAAAGAGGGCGGAGTCTGTAAATTATTGAAGACGAAACATTGTTGCACTTATATTCCTGATAAGAGTGCAGAAATTGGAACGTATATTCAGAATATAACTAAACTTGAGAAGGAACTTAAACCACTGGAAGTTGATAGTGTATGGGAAAGATTGACAAATAGTATCTCGTCAATTGGAACCTGGTTTGCTAATGTAGGAAAAGGACTTATAGGTCAAATATTTGTACCCTTAGCAGGGATAGTAATAATAATTTTAGCAATAACAATATGGTGCAAATGCTGTAGAAAGAATGGAACATATAAAGTGACAGGAAAAGGAAAGAAGAGAAAACTAGACGAAATCGAACTAGAAGAATGGAGAAGTGATTTATACAAGAAATTAAAAGGAGACTGTAAGAATAGAAAAAGTAAAAATGAGAATGAAACGATTTGCTAGAAGTTGGCATCTGATTGAGGGTAGTATTTTTGATGGCTCAGAAACGCCATCAGAGAGGGGATTGATGGAGCAAGGTTTCAAAAATGAAACTTGCTTGTATGCAATCCTCCTCATAGTATTAATTTATTAAACTTGTATTGTCAATACTAATATTTGCATTCACGAACACAAAAGGGATAGATGCTTGCATATGTGTTTTACTAATGAATAACGCTTGTCCATAACTCAAGATGGCCGCTAAAGCGCGGGAACCTCTCTGCGCATGTCGCAACCTGATCACATGGTGTGACGTCTTTCTTTGCTTGGTGGGAAACTTCTGCTTCTGCGCAGTGTGTACTAAAATGGCCGCTAAATGTTTTCACATGCTTAAGCTTGCTCTCATGTCATTATTAAATTGTCGTTTTCTTATCGCTACTAATGCAGGATAGTATTATGATTAAATGGGAATAGAGTTAGGGAAAGTGGGTATACAGTGAAACTTTTTATTTGTGATTTTAATATTTTCTTCTTGCACTTTTAGTAATTCGTAAACTTGGGCCTGAGTTGGTGTCTTGAAACTCGAGAAACAGGTGGTTCTGCGCATGTGCCCTGTCTGCCTGCCAAGTGAAGTCAACTTGGACGTCTCCCAAGGCCACGACCTATTGGCCGAAGATGATGTACCCAATGTTTCCGGCGAACAAAATGTTGCTATTCTCCTGTAAAATGTATAACATTTGTCGTGAGACGGGTGGGAAATAAAGTGAATGTATTAATTTGAAGGGGCGGGAAGTTAAATACAATAGGCTTTACAATTTAGGCTAAAATTGACATGGTACGAGAATCCACCCCCTGTCCCTGCCCAATCAGAAGTAGTGGTCCCATATTTTAGCAACATTAAGGGGAGGTACATGGGCATAGAAGGGTATAATAGAATATAGCATTAGTAATTAGTCAGAACAGAAGATACCGAAGACAGAGCTAGATTCCACAGAAGAGAGAACATATAGAAGAGCTCCAGGCTGCCCAGCTGATCGGTTGCTGACTGAATCCCTATCCGGAAGAGGTCCTGAGGAGGGGGCGGCGGAGTCCATTAGACGGGAGAATCGAGGAGAAGTCGAGTGCCAGAGAGGGGAACGGCGCAGGTGTCGTTATAGAGAGGTCACCAGTCCTGTCCTGATCCTGAAGGAGGTCTTTGCTCTTCATCCTTCCAGGGTCCTATCTTTTCCAACTCCTTGGCTAAGGGGCTTGGTTCTCGTATTTAGGTAACTATACTGCAACCTTTAGTTGCGCTGCTGTCTCTATCCTCTCTTATTTCCTAAAATATTGTCATTTATTAGAGAATTCGTTACTATGCTTTCTCTTGGGTATTCTGATCAAATATCGTGTTTTCTGTATTTTACTCTGCTAAAAACTTTAGATAAACATTTTAAAACTTCCTGACTCAGTGGTTATTTCAGGATTATATATTATAGTGAATGTCACTCATTTTAAACTTCCCAATTAGCAAAGGATCCATTGGTAAGTTATTACTCTTCAATCAGAAGGTAATTGGTAGCAGGGACTTTGATAAAAGAGTACATCTGAAACCCAGCGTAAGTATTAGTGTAGTGTGAATGTATGGGCCCAAGTGAGTATATGGTGTATGAATGCTGTTGGCTAATATTGCGCTGGATCACTAGTGCAGCGGGTTTCACGTCGCACGTCAGGGGGGGTCATAACATGGGTAAAGCCAGTTTCAGGGATCTCTGTACAGACCATTGAAACAGATCCTAATGGCAGGTTTGGGATAATTAAATGCCAGAAAGAAGGACTTAACATTAATGTTATTAATGTGTATGGACCCACCCATGAAGATCCGCAATTTTATAATCGCCTTTGTACCTCTCTGCTCTGTGGCCGGGATGTCCCCATAATAATAGGCGGGGACTTAAACTGCATTTTGGACCCACAGAAAGACCGCTCCGGTGGTCCTGCTTGCCGCCGTTCGTCGGCGGTGGGGGTTATCCTGGAGCTAATGGATGGTCTAGACTTGTTGGATGTATGGAGGTCCCTTTTCCCTGACACTGCAGGGTACACCCACTACTCTGCACCACATGACATCCACACGAGGATAGACTACTGGCTCATGTCTAAAGACCTGGCCGGGCAACTTAAGGGAAGCACTCTACACTCATGCATTGTTTCTGATCACTCCCCAATTCAACTTGATCTGAACTGCCTGGTAAGGCAGACACCAGCATTCCTCTGGAGATTATCCCCATACTCTCTCATGGATCCAGTATTCACAGCCGAAATTTCAGCAGACATAGAGTTGTATTTTGAAAAAAACATAGGGTCTGTTGACAACTTTGCCACCATCTGGGAAGCCTTCAAGGTTTATATCCGAGACATAGTAATAGCCAAGCACTCTGGAGTCCTCAGATCACAAAGGGCAGATTATCTAAACTAGAAAAAGATATTCTTGGTCTTGAACAAAAGTTCCAGGCGACTGGAGACGTCAAGTTACTGGGTGAAATTAAGGCGGCCCTTGAGGACTTTCAAGACACAGCTGACAGGGAGGTCAAACACATGGGAAAATACACCACAGCCAGGGTTTATGGGGGAGAGAGACGACCAGGAGCTACCTTGGCAGCACAGCTGCTTCCAAAACGAGAAGTAGACACTATCTCGGAAATAATTGATGAGCAGGGACAGATGTTATGGGGTAGTTAGGAAATAGCGGCTAGATTCCATAGGTACTACACACAATTATATACCTCCCAGAATCCCCCTGACGCGGACGCTATACGGGACTACATTGAGCACATCCAGATGTCCTGGTTGTTGAACGCACATAGAGAATACCTCATGTCCCCTCTTACCCCAGGAGAGGTCAAGGCAGCAATTAAATCAATGCGAATAGGCAGTGCCCCTGGCATGGATGGGCTCACAGTCTTATTTTATAAAACTTTCCAGGACCAGCTGGTCCCCCATCTCATGACCCTGTACGAACACATGGCCCAAGTAGGAAGCATGCCCCCCACTGTAGGAGAGTAGGATCTGCTTCACATGGGTACCCCCACTTTTTGCTGATGCTTCACTGTTTTTCGACATTAGTCTGGCTGGGGCCCTGCTAATCAGAACCCCAGCCTAGCTGCTTCCTCTCTAAAATGGTTTCCATGTGCCTTAGGCACATCACTGATTGGAATCTGGAGTGCCCTTATAAGTCCCTAGTATATGGTATACTATGTACCAAGGGCATAGGTACCTCAGAGGCCTGCCAGGGGCTGCAGCATGTATTATGCCACCCCTGGAAGGCCATCCAAACTGACACCACAGGTCTGCTACTGCAGCCTGGGTAAGGTGGTGCATGCACCCATTACTGTGATATGGGTTACCTATATCACTAAATACATACACACATATAAACCTATAAGCCACTCCTAAGGCAGGCCTTATCAATCCTAAAGGCAGAGTGCATGGTTCCTATGTGAGAGGGTGCCCCTGCATGAGCAGGGCCCCTCTGCAGCATTCGGAGACCCTTCTCTGATGCTGTTTGTAGTGCAGCCTGACCATATACTCTTAAGCGCATTATAACCTCGCGTTAAATGCTAACTTTGGAATGGCTGCACCTAAACATGTCGTGTTTGGTGTCAAACATCTTGGAATACTACCCCCGCCAATTCTGGCAGCGGGGTAGCATTCCACCCTTCTAGAGGGAAAGACATGTTAACTCTGGCTAGCCCGGTAACTTCTTTCCAAAGCCCTGGCATCACAAAATGGATGCTGCTGCCACAGACACGAGTCTGGCCTCCTGCTGCTGGGACGAAACTCCGGCAGGGGAGGCCTGGACAATAGGTTTCCTGTCCCAGGGAGGTGTGACCACCTCCCCAGACAGGATAATGTGTATTGGGGCTGGGCGGGGGCACTTTCGGGTGCTTTGAAGTCCTGCACTGGGGGCACACTTGGTGTCCCTGTGCATACCCCAGTTCAAACCGGATCAGGGGCTTGCAGCCCCTGCTTTGGCGTGAACTGGACAAAGGGAAAGGGGTGTAGCCGCCCCTCTGCCCTGACCCACCCATAGGTGGGGCCACAGAGTAGTCCAACCCTATCCTTAGTATAAGTATAGGAACCCAGTCCTTAGGACTTTAGATTATCCCTGGACGAAACTCTGAAACTGAATCCTGGACCTTCGACGCTCTACTCACGATTAGAGGACAGAAGAATCTCCCTTGGGGTCAAGGAGTGACTCCCCTGCTTGGCAGGCACCAAAGAAGCATCTGTCCGGTTCGCATTTCTGAAGCTCCCGCCGGACGCCGAAGTCATCGCATCACCAGAGGTGGATTCTCAGACTTCCTCGAGGCTACCCTGAGTCCCCAGCAAAGCTGAGGCCCGTGGCTATCGTGGGTGACTTGAGACCGTGACCGCTGGACACCGAGCACATTTGCAAGTGCATCCTCTTCTGGGTCTCCCCCGAAGTCGTGCTTTGGGCTTCGAGTAGCCCTAGCCTCCAGCACCAACTGCACCGAAGATCACTGGCCTCCACTCCACGAGTGTCCTGTGAGCCAGATTCATGTGCGGCGTCTTGAGGCTCCTTCGCGGTCGCTAGCCCGTAGGCTAGTAGCCCTTAACGAAGGCCAATCTTTTTCTAACTTGGCATCCTGGTTGCTCCAGGCCTGCCCTCACTTACCCTTGCGGGGTGAGTTCCCCAAACCTTGCTGGTCTGCACCATCGACGATCTACATCTTCACCAAGACTTGCCGTTGCCAAGGCTTGTTGGGTCCAATCCGGTCGCCGACACCTCAGCACTCGACAGACATTGTGTACCAGCCCGAATCCTGCTCCTGGTTGCCGACAACGCCTCTTGGACCTCGTGGCTGAAGAGTCAAGACGACCATCAACGCACCTGAAGCACTCGACATCGGTGGGCATCTGTCCATCGCCTTCCTGGTCACTGGCTAGTGACCCAGACTCTGTCCCCTCTGCTTTCAGGTTCTTCAGAACTCCGATCCACTCTTGGATCCACCCGGACACTTTCCACTTGGTCGCCAGCAGCACTTTGCAGCAGATCGCCATTCAAATCGACGACGAAACCCGACCCCGAAAGGCACCTATGCACCCGGCTTCCCTGGGTGAGGTAACACGAGTACTCCGGTGCTCCCGTGGGTAGATACTCTTCAAAGTCCTAGATCTCAAAGGGTTTGCTCCAAGTCCTCCTTTAAGTGTCCCTTTTCTCTAATTTCCCGATCACGACTTTCTCCATAGAAGTCAACGGCGTATCGCGGTTGTGTATTTACACTGCACGCGTCCCCCGTGGGTCCCCTGTGTCACTACCTTGGGTGGTTCCTTGTGGTCCAAGCACTTCTAGAGGCTCTAGGTCTAGTGTCTAGCTCAGTCGTGGTTCTTATACCACTTTATTGGTATATGGTTTGGTACGCCCCTAGGGCCCAAACGTGTATTTGTGCTATTACTGTGTTTAAATAACTTCTAACTTATGTACTTCGAACTCTAGCCTCATAAAGAGACTAGAGGGGTGTGTTTAGCAATAAATACATATATTTTGAATATATACCTGGTGTGGTGCTCTTTCATTTGATCACTCAAGAGATTATAGACTGGTAAAACAAGCTGCTTTACATTCCTTCAAGACTTAGCCTGAAGGCTGCTCTCCATAGCTACCGCTAGGATAGCTTTCAATAAGGTTGTCTTTAACCTATCTCCAATAAGGGGTTGTTTGGACTGGTGCAAGGTGCCCACTATAATTAGTGGACAGCATATACCAGGCCAACTTCTCACACCCACCATGAGAGAAGCATTGATAATCATGTTACTGAAGCCCGGGAAACCACCAGAGGCTTGTTCCTCGTACAGGCCTCTATCACTGATTAATGTCGATACGAAGATTTACGCCAAAATACTAGCGAACCGACTAGCTCCATTGCTGTCGCTGGTGGTGCCCCCGGAGCAGGCGGGATTTGTTCCGGGGCGCAGTCTCACCACTAACCTGCGCACTATATTTGGCACTATTCAGAGGCTTGATCCTGGGATTAAAGCAGCAGCGATTTTGTTAGACGCCGAGAAGGCATTTGATTCTGTAGAATGGGCTTTCATGAAGGGTGTCTTGCAAAGAATAGGGGCTGGGTATATTTTTATTCAATTAGTAATGAACCTTTATGCTCAACCTACAGCTCGGGTTAGACTAGGCAGGGAGGTGGCTGCTCCAATCGGCATTACCCGGGGGACACCTCAGGGTTGCCCTTTGTCCCCACTTCTTTACGCCTTAGTTGCTGAAATAGAGCCATCTCCAAATTAGAGGACGATATCAATAGGTGGATTAAATTGCCCCTTTCCCTAATAAGGTGCATCTCCTTAATGAAGATGGTGGTACTACCTCGATTTATCTTCTTATTCCTGAACATCCCAATACTATTGCAACGCTCCGTATTTGAGACCTTGCGCAGAATGATGATAAAGTTGGCATGGGCTGGGAAACAGCCCAGAGTCCGGTGGGATATATTGACTCTCCCGTTCGCTGCTGGGGGATTGGGTGCCCCAGACTTAGAACTCTATTACATGGTCGCACAGGCCTCCCATGCATATCACTGGCTACATGGACCTCCTGACTTGCCATACCTGTTTCTCGAGCGGAATGCTGCCGCTCCCCTTACTCTTTCTCAGTTCCTATTCACTCCTCCAGTCCGCAGGCATGGGATAGCAGACTCCTTAAATTCCACAGTGCATGCCTGGGGCAGGCTACTGAACTTAAGGTCGGGCGCACTTATGTATTCTCCGCTCATGCAGCTTGATTGGTGTGTCTGGCTCCCGACGTTTGGGGACCGGACTATCCTTCACTCGATGAGGCACATGGGTCTCAATTCATTGGGGGACTTTTATCACGACGGTTCATTACGTAATTGGGAGGAATGTACTGCAGGCGAGCAGGGACATTCACCACTGAACAGATTTCAGTTTCTTAAAGTCAGGCATGCATGGCGACAGCTGCTGGGGGACGATCTGCAGGAGCCTGAAGAGTTTCCTACACTTTCTTACGATGTCAAAGCTAAGACACTAGCCAAACTCATCACAGTTCTCTATTCCATGGCTCAAGAATTGAGGAAACTCCAGTTAAGCAAGGCAAGGATGGAATGGCAAAGACACCTGGACATGATAATTGACGATAAATGCTGGAAGTACTGCTGCGAGGCCACGAAAAAGGTGTCCCTGAATGGCAGGCATCATCTGATCCACTTTAAATACATCAAAAGAGTTTACTACACACCTAGCAGGCTGGCGAGGTATGGGCTGAGAGACACAGCACAGTGCGACAGATGCACGGAGCCAGAGGCTGGGTCTTATCACATTGCATGGTCCTGCCCCAGAATCCTGGTATTGTGGGAGACAGTGTTCACAGCTCTTAGCGAGATAGTCGGGCATAGCCTTACACCTGACCCCCTGGTTGTGCTTTTGGGTTACAATCGGGAGATTCAGTCCGATTGCAGGAAATTGGTGGCAATAGGGTTGCTATTAGCTAAACGCAGGATTGCAATGTGTTGGGCAAAAGGGCCTGCCCCGCTCATTAAAGACTGGAACTCGGACATGCTATATTGCAATACACAATCTGATGCATATAACGAACTCCTTCCCCCACAGTGTCGTCCTAAGGGAATTTGGGGACTGAACCGGCAACATTTAGCGGGACTGGGTTCGGGTTTATGCTCAACCTACAGCTCGGGTTAGACTAGGCAGGAAGGTGACTGCTCCAATCGGCATTACCAGGGGGACTTGCCAGGGTTGCCCTTTGTCCCCACTTCTTTACACCTTAGTTTCTGAACCACTCACCTGCGCATTGTGGGAGTACCATGGGCACAGGGGTCTGGGCTTCCCAGGATATCGCTTGATAATCTCTACATATGCGGACGACACTCTGCTGTACATCCGTGATCCAGAAAGCAATATTAACCCAGTAATCGCTGATGTGGTCCAGTTCAGGGGTCTGTCCGGACTCTGCATTAACTAGAGCAAGTCAATAGTGTTTTCACTCACCCCAGTCACTGCTCCAGTAGGGATGGACTACCCCCTGCAGTGGACCGTAGACCCAGTCCGCTACCTAGGGATTCAGATCCATACAGACCCCGCAGTGGTGATAGCAGAAAACTATGGGAGAGCCATCTCCAAATTAGAGGACGATATCAATAGGTGGATTAAATTGCCCCTTAACCTTAATAGGGCGCATCTCCTTAATGAAGATGGTGGTACTACCTCAGTTTCTCTTTTTATTCCTGAACATCCCGATACTATTGCAACGCTCCGTATTTGAGACCTTGCGCAGATTGATGATTACGTTGGCATAGGCGGGGAAACAGCCCAGAGTCTGGTGGGATATATTGACTCTCCCGTTCGCTGCTGGGGGATTGAGTGCCCCAGACTTAGAACTCTATTACAGGGTCGCACAGGCCTCCCATGCATATCACTGGCTACATGGACCTCCTGACTTGCCATACCTGTTTCTCGAGCAGAATGCTGCCGCTCCCCTTACTCTTTCTCAGTTCCTATTCACTCCTCCAGTCAGCAGGCATGGGATAGCAGACTTCTTAAATTCCACAGTGCATGCCTGGGGCAGGCTACTCAACTTAAGGTCGGGCGCACTTATGTATTCTCTGCTCTTGCAGCTTGATTGGTGTGTCTGGCTCCCGATGTTTGGGGACCGGGCTATCCTTCACTCGATGAGGCACATGGGTCTCAATTCATTGGGGACTTTTATCATGACAGTTCATTACATAATTGGGAGGAATGTACTGCAGGTGCGCAGGGACATTCGCCACTGAACAGATTTCAGTTTCTTAGAGTCAGGCATGCATGGCGACAGATGCTGGGGAACGATCTGCTGGAGCCTGAAGAGTTTCCTGCGCTTTCTTACGTCGTCAAAGCTAAGACACCAGCCAAACTCATCACAGTTCTATATTCCATGGTTCAAGAATCGAGGGAACTTCAGTTAAACAAGGCAAGGATGGAATGGCAAAGATACCTGGACCTGATAATTGACGATAAATGCTGGAAGTACTGCTGCGAGGCCATGACAAAAGGTGTCCCTGAATGCCAGGCATCGTCTGATCCACTTTAAATACATCAACAGAGTTTACTACACACCTAGCAGGCTGGCGAGGTATGGGCTGAGAGACACAGCACAGTGCGACAGATGCACGGAGCCAGAGGCTGGGTTTTATCACATAGCATGGTCCTGCCCCAGAATCCTGGTATTCTGGGAAACAGTGTTCACAACTCTTAGCGAGATAGTCGGGCATAGCTTACAACTGACCCCCTGGTTTCGCTTTTGGGTTACGATCGGGAGATTCAGTCTGACTGCAGGAAAGTGGTGGCAATAGGGTTGCTATTAGCTAAACGCAGGATTGCAATGTGTTGGGCAAAAGGGCCTACCCCACTCATTAAAGACTGGAACTCGGACATGCTATATTGCAATAAACAATCTGATGCATATAATGAACTCCTTCCCCCGCAGTGTCGACCTAAGGGAATTCGGGCACTGTACCGGCAACATTTAGCGGGGCTTAGTTCGGGAGGGACCGAGAGTGCTCTGGGGTGAAAGTGCAATGACTGATCAATAGCTAAAGGTAGCCTAGGGCATACTAAGACTGTGTGCCTTACCACTCCGGAGGAGGGCTGTGAGCGCTGTCCACCTGGGACTGCCCCGGTGCCAACATGGAACTGAACAAATGTAGCTAATTCCAGCATATCTGGGATGCATAAGGCCACAACATGTCTTGTATAATGATGAGTTGTCTTGCCGGGAGGGAGGGACGGGAAGTTAAATTGTTATTGTATTTTTTTGTTGCACTGGCAATAACAAAATGGCATAACAGTTGCAAGATGTGTATCCAATGTATAAAATGTTATAAATAAAAATAAAAAAGGGTCATTTTATTCAAACTCTCTGGTGTGTAATAAAGTTGATAAATACAAAAATATTGAATTCAGTTTATATTTAAATTAACCTGTATTTTTAAGTAGATCCCTTTTCATTATTGCCCAGATCTCAGAGTTTATTGTAAAGCCCAATCCAGATATCGGTGGGGCTCTTATACATTGCCAACATGGCCCTTCCTGGGATGGGGACAGAACACCTCAATAAGCATAGATGTGGATCTAATCAGATGCTTGCCATAACAACTATGCAAATGTAATTATTTAAAAAGCCCTCTCTAGATGATGTCCCAAATTCTTCATGAATTACTGAAAATGATAAAAATAAGCCTTCCCCAACAAGTTGACCAATCTCTTGTATGCCCTTTGTTGCCCACAGGGGAAAGTCCTTAGCCACCTCAGCAGAAGTTCTTAGTCACCTCAGCAGTAAGTTTAGGATTGTTCCATTAATGAAAAAACGTCTTTCTTTCCATAGGTCAAATTGTTTCATCCATGCAAAATATTCCCTACAGATGGTCTGAAGTACCTTACAACAGACTTTTTAAAATAATTTTGGAATCCCGATTTTCTTATTCAGCCATTATTTGATTTATGATACCTGAAAAATGTGTTCTTGTATGCTAGTTGTAACTGTTTTCAGAAATGGCTGCAAAATAGTACAGTTCTAAATCTGATAAAGCCCAACCAACTTAATTTAATGTATTATTTAATTTCACTCAAAAATCCTTTGCTTGTTTTTTTGACCATATAAAGGATTTCACCATAGAGTTCAATCTATGATTATTTTTTTAAAGCCATGGGAGACTTTGAAAGCAAAACAAACATTGAGGTAATATCACCATCCATATGAGATGAATTCCCCCATACCAAAGCAAAAGGTATTGCGTACAATTTGTTAGATCTTTCTGAATATCCTTTAGCAGGAAAAAGTCATTTATTTTCTACATCTCAGATATTCGATCTCTTACTTTAATGCCTAGATATCAAACTGGTCTACATTTCACCATTGATTGAAACTCCTTCTCCAATTTTACTTTCTGAAAATTAATCAAAATATCTCCTGTTTTTTTTTATTTATTCGATAGCCCGATATAGAAGAAATGTCCTCAATTATTTTAAATGCTAGAGTAAAACTATATATTTCTGGATCTGTAAATAATGCAAAAATTCAGTGTGTGAAATATATCTTTGAACAGTGTGGTCTGTGAAGGTACGATTAGGTATGCTAAGATCTTATACATCTCATTAGGTAAGCCATCCACCCCAGGAGCTTTGACAGAAGAGAGGGATCTCACTGTGAATAGCACTTCCTCCATCTTAAACAGGTAGAGATCTAAATTCTTCTTCCATTTTTTTTATTGTAATTTACCTAAAGCCTTTTTAATCTTTAATTCTGATGGTCTAATATAAATCGTGGTAAAAGCAATAAGAACTAGTGCAATCTTCTCAGTGTCACTTTCTACAATGCTGTTATTACCAATTATTAATTTACTAATTTGATTAGCTATCGACATTCTATTTTCCAATTTTTGTTATCTTCCTCAAATGCCTTTTGAAAAATAGTTTACTTATATACAAAATTTCTTTCTAATATAATTTGCTGCAGATCTTCTTTTGCTTGTGCCAGTGTTTGTATAGTTTCTGGATTCAGATCACTATTAACTGCCAAATAGGCATTGTGTGTACTCCTTCTTTCATACTGCGATTAAATATTGTCTTTCCTACATGTTTCACCTTTTCGGTTATGAAGAAGCTCTCAGATATATGGCTTGAATCCTCTGCAAACCATCACTGTTCTTGCAGAACCAATGTTGAATTTGAAATATTTCCTAATCAAATTTGTAATTTTTTCTTGATATTCCTGGCAGGCGATGAGTGACAGATCTGCTTACCAGAATTTCCTTAACAATCAATATCCTTGAATACTATCAATATTTTCCTCGACTGAAATTACAGCATGGTCTAAGAGTTTCAGGTTGACAATATATGTAATGAAACGTTTTCTCAACAGAGAATCCTATCTACTGCTGCACTAAATCCATGCTACACAAAAACAAACACATAATCAATATTTGACAAAACACACCATGTTAAAACATTTAATTCCTGATACTGGAATGATTGAAAGGTGTGTAATTTCTCTCCATTTAGAAATGGATACTATGGAGAAGCAATTTAAGGTTGGGCCTCTCAATCTGTGCGTTTGATGTTTTCTCCATGTTTCAAATTCAATTTGTAGAAGTCAATGAGATGGCCTCCTGTTATTAGTTAAGAATACCAAAGATCATTGAGGGAATCGTCAAACATTGTCTTTTAGGAGTTTTGCCACCCCCAAAGATGAGTAATAGGATGCAACATAAGTTTGCTAACTTAGGACTGGTACTTGCTAGATGCCGCATAGCGATACACTAGTCGCACCCTACACCCCCCAAACTGCCCAGATGGATAGCAGATATGCGTGAATGGGGGGTGGCAGAGGTGAGACGTCTGTGTATAGTATAAACAGATGAAAATGCAGAACAGGACCTAGAGACGTGGGGATTATTGCTCAGTAACTTACAGCCCCCGGGACGAGTGGCGACGGGATCCTATACCCATTCACAGGCTGGAACTCCAGTCACGCAGATGAGCAGCTGCGAAGGCACCCCTATCAGCCTAGGCAACACCATTTACTGCAGGAGTATCTGGACTCTGTGGGCATGGAGGGAGACAGGCTGCCCACCATGGATAGAATCCCAGACTCTGGTTTTTGGGAGGGAGCGGGCGATCCCCCTCTACAGCCAGAGACATTAACTCATCAAGTTTTTTGGGGGGAATATATAGGGGATGGGGGCCCGACATAATGTATTTTTCACCTAGTACAACACATGTTCAGTGTCAGGAAGATGAGAAATGAAATGAACTGCATACACCACATCTGTCCTTAACGCCAGAGGATGCACAGGACTGCTGCTTAGTTAAACACTGCCCAGTTCTCTTTTTTTCTGTTTCGATTCTTGAATTTTTTATTTTTATTTCTTCTTGTTTTGCAACAATATTGTGTTCTTGTTGGTATATTGTTGTTGTTCAGAAAAGGGGAAAACAAAAGAACAAAAGAGGGAAGAAAAATGAGGATGTGCAGCTTTACTGTTATCGGGTCAGTGTTGCATGTTTATGGCCTAACGCTGCCACGTGTATAGCCGTCAACAGAGATGCACATTTGAATATTGTATCTATGAGATGTAAATTTACATTGTACGATGGTGCCGTGCATATCCCGAAATAAAAACGAATTCTAAAAAAAAAAGAATACCAAAGAGCAAAGGATTAGTGCTGAATGGCATTTTAATAATAGAGCAACAATACACTTTTTCTACATGTCAATAGTCAGATCTCATGCTTGGCATGAGCCTCTGATGAAAGTTTACTTCACCCGGATTACACCTATGTCTGGAACAAATATCCAACTTTTTTGGACATGAAAATGAATGCCAGTCTTACTCATTGAAACTTATATTGATAATTGTAAACAGGTCTACACATACTCTGAAATAGAGGGCACATGTGCTCAAATATGTACAAATGTGCATTTGCACATTCTTTTATGTTTCTAAATATGATAAATATATTCCCCTGTTGAGACCACCCTGACACCTACACCTCCATAAACTTTGTTAATACTGATTTTATCATTCTGAAATTCTTAATCCTCATTTTATCAATCAGTAATTGGAATTTACTTTCATATATGCCTTTTGGGTGTTTATTTTGTTTTGCATAACCAAGCTTAATTTGTGTGTACAAAAATAGTTAAGAATCACACCTTTACTGAATTTCTCAGACACTGCACAGACTGAGACCTCAGCCTGTTATGTTATGTTATGAGTACTGACTTCCATAAGCATAAAAGCACTGGATTGTGAAAATCCTGTGGAAAGACAGTAGCAGCGATCAAGGTTTCCAGGTTGCTAGAAGACCTACAGGTTGTATAATCAACATCATATGTTTATACATAAGCAACCAAATAAAAATTACACAATTAGGGAACATCATGACTTAGCCAGTGCATGCATATTTCTTGACTCATTGAACTGATTTCTTTCTTATGAATTCCATTGTTCTAAAGTGTTTTGTAAACAGTGATGAAAAGGTAGAGAGAGGCGAGTTGCACAAAGGTGGACTCATTGGGGTAATGTCTCAGATAGCCATTGAAATGCTAAGGTGCAGATTAACTGCGGAGGTATACAAGCTGTAATTAAGGTATGATGGTAAATGACAATAAAGCACAAATGTTACATGCACATGATAGTCCATGTTATGTAACACATAAGCTAAACATTGACACTGCAAATAAAGTATTGACAATTTGAAACTTTAAAAAAATAGAATTGTGAAAACGAATATCAGTCCTTATTTGGACATGTTTTACATCAGTGGTCATTACATCATGGTAAGTACATAGGCGAGAGTGCTGTACATCACATTTTGTTTTACATCAGGACAATCTTTACATCAAGCTTTAAAGTAGTTTTTTCTTGTAACACAACCACATACATGTATATCCATATATGTATGCATACATGCACACACATATAGAACTATACCGTTTTTTATGTATATAACAAATTTTAATCCTAAAATATTTTAATACAATTATTTTATTTAATAGCCATCACTTTATTTTTTAATAATTTAAGTTCTAAGAATGAATATGATATATTCATTTTATTTGGTAATTATAGTTTTATTTATTAATAGCAATAATACCTTCTTCATTTTTTTCATGGTAGCATAATTGAGTTTTTCATTAAAACTACCAATCCCTGAACCCATAAAGCTCCATACCATTCCAAAAACTATACATCCCTGAACCCTAAACATGTATTACCAACCTAAAAACGTCTGTTTTCCTCAACCCTAAAAACTCCTTACCACTCCAAAAATCTAAACAACTCTGAACCCTAAAAACCCTCTCCACCCCAAAATATTGCCCATTCCCAAAAACTACCCAGACCTAAACCCCTGAATACCCTTACACCCCCAAAACTACCAATCCCTGAACCTTAGAAAATCCTTACAACCCCAAATCTCTACCCATTTCTGAACCCTATAGACACTTATTCTTAAAAATAAACCCCAAAACATTTACATAAATATATGTACACTTTAATTGTAATTAAAATACTTTTTAATTATATGTAAATTCTCTTTTTAAATAGCTGTTTTTAAAAAGAATCACTAATTCTATATTTTATTTAATCTATTTCTAATATTCTCTAAACTAAATTTAAATATTTTGTACTGTACCTTTTTAAACACACACACACACATACAAACACTTATATCATTTTAATTTTGGGTGTTTTAAATCTTTAATTAAGTAATTTAGCAGAAAAGTAAAACCCTGCAAATTAACAGTAGTAAAATTTACCTCCAATGTAATGACTCCTGATGTAACTCCCACAATGTAATGACTCCCAGTGAATGGCCTGTGAAGTAACAGTAGCCAAACGGATAATCAAATCAGAACATGCACAGATTACAAAAAATACTATGTAAATCAAAATAAAGCAATGTAAAGGGAAATACTCTTGGGGTTTGCACCGAGATAACAAGTAAGTTCTTAATGCAAAGTCAGTCTATAATTGTGGCAGACAACGACGAGTGTAGAGCTAAAGAAATACTATAACATGTAGTGACCTACAGCTATAATTGGAATAGGAGTAAAATCTGTCCCTGAATCAGAAAAAGAATAGCTTATCGCAATAACACCACTAATTGCTGACATGTTATCACCTATGGGATTGAGATAATAGACTTGTCAGGGTCTTTGCCAGAATAAGTCACTTCACAGTAAACTAACAGCAGCAATACCTTTGTCAGATGGGGCTCCATTGTTGTCCACATCTAATCTCTAAAGAACACCAGCAAACCTGCCAGGAAATGTTATACATAATTTCTATTATGTTCTTTAATCTCAGTTAGCCCTAAATCGCTATCTGCAAAATGTTTTACATTTTTTCACCTTGGTGTTAACCTCCAGAAGGGGGTGGAAATACCTTCTAACCGAGATGTTCAAAAAGCAAAAAAACAAACAAAAATGTAAAAAAATGTAAAGACTATGGATTTAAAAAACACTATTTCCCATGCATCACCTTCAAAAGTTAATATTTAGGGCTTATTATGTCGGGTGGAGCACTGTCCCCCTGAGGGATACCATCTCACCCAATTGCAAGCTTTACCGGGTGCAGAAATGCACTAGGTGAAATCCACTACATTACTCTGCATATTTTCCACCTGCTAAAAGTAGGTAGAATGTGCACTGTATAGGGCCCCAAATAAGGTAATTACAAGACCCATATGCTTCCCCTATTCCAAGCCCAGAAACTCGTAATACCTGATAAATGGGGGAAGATTGCCTGGAGCCGCATGAGGGTGAGGCCCTTGGTTGAAGGCATGCTATCCAATCAAGTCATGACGTTGTCGAAGGGATGCAAGGACTTATTGTAGATTTTGTTTCAAAGGTAGACTGTTTGACATAAAAACGGAACTATATTAGTTTAGTAACTACAATAACATAACATTTCTTCAACATCACTGGGCGTTTTATCTGCCTAGTTACCTGGCCAGTGCTGCGCTCTCCAGAGAGTTGTGTTAAAGGTGGGAAGAGCCAGGGACATCTTAAGGATTTTGGGGGCCCTGGGCCAAACATATTTTGGGGGCCCCTGTTCAGAACAGCTTTGAATTTATGCTCCAATTTGAGCCCCTGTTTCCCACGCAGTTTCCGCTTCCTCAGCTGCGTTAGCGATCCAGTTTGCATCATAGGCATTAGCCTATATATTCCCGATGCAAACGGACGCGCACAGCTGACAGCGGTAGGATTTAGTGTTTCCTGCCCTGCTACTAGGTTTTTAATACTTTTTAAATTGTATATGTGTGGCTGAATTACTCTGTGCTTTTTAACAATTTCTCCTACCTACACACACTTGCACTTTACTTGATTCTGCTTGCCTACACCTCCTTAGCTGCTCCGATTCGCATCTCGCTTTCCTCCAGTCCAGGTCCGCCACGGCTGATACGCCCGATTGTGTGGAGGGCTGGGGCTACTATCGGGCTCCTCACTTCCGCCTATGCAGTTTCTGCTTCCTCAGCTGCGTTAGCGATCCAGTTTGCATCATAGGCATTAGCCTACATATTCCCGATGCAAACAGACGCGTGCAGTGGGCACGCCGAAGGCGCGCCAAAGGCAAGCCAGTCTGCACCCGTCAGCGTCCCGCGCCGGCCATGCTGCCCAGTTCCCTCCCTTGAGTTTCTTCCACTATATTACAATAGGGAAAACTGCTTAGCCTTAGGCGTCTACCATTATGTCAGTGTACAGCGGCTGATCCGAGCCTGGAGGTAGATTTTCGATGCAATAAGTGCAACTGGTCTCTCCTCCAGCCCAGGAAACTCGCACCCAAGATCCTCCCACGCAACAATAAGTGTAAAAACAATAAGAAAACAGAGGACTTAAAGGCCACTCCTTTGAATTGTCGCTCTATGCAAAAGCAAGAACCACACATTTATGACCTACTTTTAGATGAACAGCCTGATCTTTTATCTCTCACTGAGACCTGGCTGTCTGAAGCCTCCAACCCTACTATCACCTCGGCCATCCCTACGGGTTATAAAATCCTTAGGAGGGACCGACCGAGTGGGAAGGGGGCGGTTTCGCCATAATTTACAATCAAAACTAGACTGCTCTCCCATCCGGATGGAAAACATTGAGGGCGCAGAGTCTTTAGGCTTCCGCTGTACCTTATCCCCCATCATAGCATAGCTGGTTTTCTGATTTATAGACCTCCCGGTGCAATTGGAAATGTTATTACTACGCTAAATACAGCCACCACCTCCCTGGCCTTAAACTACAACAACTGCCTTATTCTGGGAGATTTCAATATACATACGGACATTGGAAAAGACCCTCAAACAATTTCCTTGCTGGAGACGCTGCAGGACTGCAACATGTTTCCATCTATTTCTTCGGCCACCCATGAGAAGGGCCATACCCTAGACCAAATCTTTCACAACTTTGACATATCAGTAAGCCTACCTCTTCCCATTACCTGGTCTGACCACCTCCTATTAAAATTCCTAACTCTGCCACAGCCCCTCGGGCTAACGCAGGGCAGAGGGTCCCTAATTACAGGACGTTCCATAAAATATCCATCCCGATGTAAGCAGATGTCCTCGGTCGTTCTCACCGGAGCCGTCTAGCTGCCCCGACTCGGATGCCCTCTCCGAACCAACATTGGTGCAGCGGTACCGGTTGTTTCCCGCTTCTCAAAGAGGTCGGCCCTAACAGCTCCATGGTTTAATGATTCCCTCAGATCTAGCAAAAGAAATTATAGAAAAATGGAACGGAAATGGCGTAAATCCTATCTACCTGAGGACAGAAAGGTGTATAAAGACACCTTAAAAGCTCATTACATTCTCATGAAGGCGCCCAAGAAAAACTTCTTTCAAACCAAGATAGAAAATGCCCAAAATAAGAGTAAGGAATTCTTTAGTATAGTTACATCCTTTATCGCCCGAAAGCGGGCACAAAGGAAGGGCCATGCACGGAAGAATGGTCTAAGCAAATAGCTCAATTCTTCCATAAAAGATCTCTGTGATCCAACAAGCCTTCACTGACATCTCAGAGGAAGAACTGACCTTCTCCTTAGTTCTAATAGCAAATTTCACCTCTTGCATCCTCCATCTTTACTAGCTTTCCCTGAGTTTCAGCTTGAAGAGTCACTGACCCTTCTCCAAAGCATTAAGTCTGGCTCTCCTACCGACCCATGTCCAGCGAATATCCTGAACCTATTAGCTTCCACCATAAACCCCACGGTAAACCAGCTCATTAATGTTTCCTCTCCTCAGGCAACATGTCGAAATTATGGAAGAATGCTAAGATTCTTCCACTGATAAAAAGGCTAACGCCAAACCGACGGGCCCTGCCAACTACAGCCCAATTTCCCTTCTTCCGGCCCTCTCTAAAGTATTAGAGAAGCATGTAAACAAGGCCCTCCAAAAACACATTGAAGATGGGAAGCTCCTTCATGAGTCCCAATCCGGTTTTAGGGCTAACTACAGTACGGAGTCCGATCTGCTGGAAGTGACTGAATTTCTCAAGGGTAAGCTGGACCAGGGAGGCAAGACTGTTCTGATACTGCTCGATCTGTCGGCGGCCTTCGATACGGTCCCACATGAGAGGCTCCTGGAGAGACTTGCTAACATCGGCTTGGGGGACCGCCTTAACGTGGATGTCATCCTTCTTGGCAAATAGATCTCAGGACATCTGGCTCCCCCTTTCTCATCCCCGGTTCCGGCCATGAAGGTAGGTGTCCCTCAGGGCTCCATTCTCAGTCCTACCCTTTTAATATATATCTATCCCCCTTGCATTTCTGGTAGAGGAAGAGGGCGCCAAAATAGTTTCCTATGCTGATGACACTCAGCTGATTTTTACATGTGAAAAAGGAACCGACTTTGATGAGGCAATGATTAGGTCTTGCCTCACAAAGGTTTTTAACTGGCTTAAGACCAATCAGCTGAAGTACAATCCTGACAAAACTGAAGTTATTTTCTTTGGTAATCCAGAAACGCCTGACTGGAGCTCTTGGTGGCCAAAAGATCTGCCGCCCCCGCCAGCGGAAAAGGAGAAAGTAAAAACTTAGGAATTGTCATAGACAAGACACTCTCCATGCACTTTCAAATCCAAAATCTAACTGGCGCTTTCTTGGGCATACTCCGGATGCTAAAAAATTCCTGCCACTGTTACCTCTTGAGAGCAGAAAGATCGTGGTGCAGGCTCTGGTGACATCAAAGCTTGACTATGTCAACAGCTTGTACCTCGGTCTTCCCAAATCCCTTATCCAGCACCTACAAGTGGTACAAAACGCGCGGCCAGAGCCATCCTGAGACATAAACCCAGATCTAGTATGACCCCTATTGTTAAGTCTCTCACTGGCTCCGCATAAAAGAACGGATCGACTTCAAAGCGATGACCATCTTCTTTAAAGCTTTCCACGGTTTAGGAGCCGGCTACCTAAATAAGTGCGTTAATCGCTACACAACATCTAGACCCCCAAGATCTTCCAATGCCAACCTGGCCATCGTGCCTAAAATATGCCGTGGCCCGCACTGGAGGCAGATCCCTCGGCTTTCTAGGCGCAAAATTGTGGAATAGACTCCCTGAGTCTCTGAGACTAACCACAGACCTACTCTCTTTCAGGAAGAACTTAAAAACCTGGCTTTTTAATAACTGATGGGTCTTTACGCACGTTTTCCTCCCCTGTCATGCGCCAGGACACTCTAGTCTGAGTAGCTGCGCGCTTTATTAAATACACTATTTCATTTCATTAGGTCCCTGACAGTGCAAAGGAACACTCGTCCAAATTCTAAGGGCCTTATTTATGAGGCCTTGCTTCACTTTTATGCCGCTGGTGCGTTACTTTTGTGACGCACTGGCAGCGTAAAAATGTGCCATGTTGAGCCCTATTTACAAAGTGACTTATCTAGGCAGATGCGTCACTTTGTAAATCTCTGCACCACATTATACCGGCGCCAGGTATAATGTATGCAGGGTGGGTGTTCCCCGCAAAAGCCTTCGTAGAAGTGGCGCATTGAAATCTATGAGAACCCAGTGCACCACTTCTAGGACGCCATTGCGTCAATATCGTACACCTGCCTCACAGCAGGCGTAAGACTGATGCAGGCCCTTTCACATGGGGCTTGCCCCATGTGTAGGGACACATTGCTGGAGTTGCGTCTATTTTAAGACACACCCCAGCAATGCATCACTTTTATGCCTACAGATACGTCCAGAAATACTGACGTATCTGTAACTCCTTACGACATGATGCGTCATACAGTAAATATGACGCATCCATCGTGTCGCAAGGAGGGCGGACTAAGAAGTGACGCATCCCTGTTTTCACACAGCAATGCATCACTTCTCATAAATAAGGCCCTAAATGTGTTTACATCTAATATTCAGGGATAGTTATGTGTGTTTTCAATATTGTAACACAGCAGCAGCTCACCAATATTACTGCAAATAATCTCTGTGACGCCCTCCCATTTCTTATATGTTAGGCCTTGTTTTGATTTGAAAGAAACTTTTTATGTATATTGCATGAAACAAACACAACATTTTCTCTGCAAAATGGCTGTACTAGACTCTCACACATCAGGGACATAAAAAATAAATTAAAGGAAAACAGTATTTAAAACAATCTGTTTAAGAAATATTCAAGGTCATTAGGGCAAAACTCTGGAGAACGGAGCTGACTCTGTCAGGGGCCCCTGAAAGGCTGGGGCCCTGGGCCAGAGCCCACTTTGCCCATGCATTAAAACGTCTCTGGGAAGAGCATTAGCAAGAAGATGTTGGCTGGCAGACATGACTCCATTTTGTTTTGTGCCTAGTCCCGATTAAGGCCAACATGGTTGTCTTGATCACAATGAAATTTTGCTTTTGCTGTATTTTATTTTTGCCATCAATATACTTTGGATGGATTTGTTGTCAGCTTGATTAAGCTACATAATTCTGCTCAGATCTCTAAAAATTATTGACCTATTTCATGCCGTCAAAGGAGAGTTAGGAAGCAGAAGCTGCAAATGTAGTTGAGTTTTTTTTAGGCACTGTTTAACATAATTATTATGTGAATATATATAAATGATGCTCTTTCAGCAATTTCACATTGCTACTTCCTAAACTTCACTACAGAACAAAACAGGTATTGCAATGACATGGGATCTGCAACTCTTTTTTTTTTTAATCGATTTATAAAATCAGCGACGTTGGGGTATCTCTAAATGAGCAGTTAGAGTTTCAGAGCGAACAGTGTGAGAGGTTCTTCGTCAGCCTGTGACAGTCCCGAGAGGCTGACGTGAAGAGGCGGCTATCTCCCGCTTGACAGACGATCACCATTAGGAGGCCGCACGTACAGCGCCTTCCTTGACGCTTCCATTTTTTACAGCCCCTGACTGCATCCCGATAAAGATGCACATTCCTGGCGGGCTCCTGGGGGAGAATCAGACACGGCCGACCCCTTGACATTTCCCAGTTATTTTGGAAAGGGGCTGTCCCCAATCTCTGGCCATAATCTAAACAACCGCTTCTAACCCACAGAGGTGAGGCCGAGATAGCAGAAAATGATGTTCAAGGCACCTCCAGGTCAAACTACCCTAATTGGTCTGTGGGCAGCACAGAAAGAACTGAGCCGTGCTGTTGGCCGACAGCGAAAATATAGCGAACATAACATGTTGAGTGAAAATGTAACATTTTGATACAGAAGAAAACCGGAAATACAGAACACAATGAAAGGCATTCTACTTTAAAATGTAAAACCTGTCACATCAACCCATAATGGACTGGTCTTTAGCGTACGTTAAATTAATGTTATTTTTGCTTTGAACAATTAATAACAAGATCTAGTAACGCCACTGGTTGGGGATTTTGTACAGTGAAAAGCGTGGGAGAGTCCAGGCAGCAGCAGTAAAAGATTATTTTCATACAAGGGGCATTTACAACACAGTCATAACCATAACAGTCTGTATACACACACACAGACACACACACAAACACACACACACACGTGAAAAATATGCAGAAAATGAATACTATAAAGAAATGCCAAAGAGTAATAAACCATAATACTAACAAACCAATAATATTCAATTGTCTACAATGAGGTTACCTTTATTGATAATTTCCTTCAAATGTTAATGAATATTAACTACCCTAACCCTTACTTACCCTAACGAAAACTTAACACTAACCCTAAAACTAACCAAAACACTATCCCTGACTCTTGCCCATTTTAATGAATGCCACATTATTTAATGTAATAATGCCTAAAATGTTCACGTTGTCTAAGCAATTACGTCGTTTTTACCTTAAATTGTAATTTTCAATTTTTTCTTCAGTTAATTTTATCTTTATGTTATTTCTTCATTTAAGTTTCTCCATTTTTACATAACCACCACAAATATTAACAAGCATTGGCAAAGCCAATAGGTCTTGCCTACGAAAGAGCTATTTGGTTTGCAAATATGTTTTCAGCCATGTTGTACACCAGCATGGCTGCTGTTTAGCATGGCTAAAAGTTAGTGGGTAAAGGATAGTGGTGTTTTGTAAAGTGGAGTAGAGTGGAGTGTTATGAAGTGGCGTAAGGTGGTGTAGAGAAGAGTTGAGTGGAGTGGTGTGGCGTTTTATGGAGTAGAGTGGAGGGGCATGGAGGGAGTAGAGTGTAGTAAAGTTAGGACTCCTAACTTTACTACTACTAAACTGAGACAAAATCCTAACTTTACGACTTTCGAGCATTCACAAAGGCATTTAGTAGTAGTAAAGTTAGGAGTCCTAACTTTACTACTACTAAATGCCTTCTGTGAATACCAAAAGTAGTACGTTTAGGATTTTATCTCAGTTTAGTAGTAGTAAAGTTAGGAGTCCTAACTTTACTACTACTAAATGCCTTCTGTGAATACCAAAAGTAGTAAGTTTAGGTTTATCTCAGATTAGTTCTGTGAATCGGCCCCGTAGAGTGCAGTGGTGCAGAGGAATTGGTGTAGAATGCATTGGTTTGAGCAAAGTGGTATTTAGTGCATTGGCGTAGAGTGCAGTAGTTTAGAGTATAGTGCTGTTCAGTTCAGTGGCAGAGAGTGCAGTCTTGCATAGTAGAGTGCAGTGGAATTGAGTATAGTGGTACAGAGTAGACTGGTGCAGAGAACAGTGGCGCAGAATAGAGTGATGCAGAGTAGAATCGAGTGGTATAGAGTGCAGTGACAGAGCTCAATGGTATAGGGTGGTTAGCAAGCAGAAGCTTAGAGTGCAGTGGTGCAAAGTAGAGAGGCGTTGAGTTCAGTGGCAGATAGTGCAGTCTTGCAGAGTAGAGTGCCATAGAGCGCAGTAGCCCAGAGTAGAGTGGCGCAGAGAAGAGTGGCATTGAGTGGTGCAGAGAGAAATGGCATAGAGTATAGTGGCTCAGAGTGGAATAGAGTGGCTTAGCATGCAGTGGCATAGAGTGCAGTGGCATACTGTGTTGCAGAGTAAAGTATAGTGGCATGGAGTGCATTGGTTTGCGTATAGTGGTGTTTGGTGCATGGGCGTATAGTGTAGTGGTTTAGAGTAGAGTGGCATAGAGGGCAGTGGGGTACAGTAGAGTAGAGTGGAGTAGAGTTGAGTAGAGTAGAGTAGAGTGGCATAGAGTGGTGCAGTGTAGAGTTCAGTGGCAGAGAGTGTAGTTTTGAAGAGTAGACTGTCTTAGAGCGCAGTGGTGTATAGTCGAGTAGCGTAGAGTGCATTGGAGTGGAGTGGCATAGAGTGGTGCAAAGTTAAGTGGCATAGAAAGTAGTGGCGTAGAGTACAGTGGTGCAGAGTAGAATAGATTGGCATAGAGTACAGTGATGTAGAGTACAATGGTGTAGAGTGCAGTGGCATACATTGTTGCAGAGTAGTGTATAGAGGTGCAGTGGTGCAGAGTAGACTGGTGTAGAGTGCAGTGGCATAGATTGCATTAGTTTTGAGTAAAGTGGTGCAGTGTGCATTGGCTTAGAGTGCAGTGATGCAGAGTAGAGTGCAGTGGCGCAGAGTAGAGTGACGTAGAGTGGTGCTGAGAGCAGTGGCATAGAGTACAGTGGTGCAGATTAGAATAGTGTGGCTTAGCATGCAGTTGTGTAGCATGTAGTGGCGTAGAGTATTGTAGAGTAGAGTATAGTGCCATGGAGTATAGTGGCATAGCATGCATTGGTGAAGAGTAATTGGCATAGAGGGTAGTGGGGTAGAGTGCATTGGTTTTGAGCTAAGTGGTGTTTAGTGCATTGGTGTAGAGTGCAGCGATTTCGAGTAGAGTGGCATAGAGGGCAGCGATGTAGAGTAGAGTGGTACAGAGTAGAGTAGAGTGCCACAGCTTAGAGTGAGTGGCACAGAGTTTAGTGGCAGATGGTGCAGTGTTGCAGTGTACAATGGTTGTAAAGTGCAATGGTATGTAGTAAAGAGGCTTAGAGTCCATTGATGTGGAGAGGTGCAAAGTTGAGAGGCATAGAGAGCAGTGGCATAGAGTACAGTGGTGTAAAGTAGAATAGAGTGGCTTAGCATGCAGTAGTATAGAGTGCAGTGCCATGGAGTGTTGCAGAGTAGAGTATAGTGGCATTGAGTGCAGTGGTGCGGAGTAATTGGCATAGAGTACAACGGCATAGAGTGCATTGGTTTTGAGTATAGTGGTGTTTAGTGCAATGGCATATAGTGTAGTGGTTTAGAGTAGAGTGGCATAGAGGACAGTGGCATAGAATAGAGTGTGTAGAGTAGAGTGGTAAAGAGTGGTGTAGCATGGAGTTCAGTGGCAGACAGTGCAGTGTTGCTGAACAGACTGTCTTAGAGTGCAGTGGTGTATAGTAGAGTGGCAGAGAGTGCATTGGCGTGGAGTGCAATGATGTCTTAGAGTGCAGTGGTGTATAGTAGAGTGGCATAGAGTGCATTGGCATGAAATACAATGACAGAGTGGTGCAAAGTTGAGTGGCATAGAGAGCAGTGGTGTAGAGTACAGCGGTGCAGAGTAGAATAGGGTGGCGTAGAGTGCAGTGATGTAGAGTACAATGACGTAAAGTGCAGCCATGTAAAGTGTTGCAGAGTAGAGTATAGTGGCGTAGAGTGCAGTGGTACAAAGTAGACTGGTGAAGAGTGCAGTGGTGTAGAGTGCATTGGTTTTGAGTAAAGTGGTGCAGAGAGCAGTGACATAGAGTACAGTGGTGCAGAGTAGAATCGAGTGGCTTAGCATGCACTGGACTAGCATGCAGTGGCATAGGGTGTTGCAGAGTGGAGTATAGTAGCTTAGAGTATAGTGGTGTAGAGTGCAGTGGTGCAGAGTAATTGGCATAGACTGCAGTGGTGTATAGAGCACCGTTTTGAGTAAAGTGGTGTTTAGTGCATTGGTGTACAGTGCAGTGGTTTAGAGTAGAGTGACATGTGAAGTGGAATAGAGTAGACTGGTGCAGTGTAGAGTAGAGTGGTGCACTGTAGAATGCAGTAGCGTTGAGGTTAGTGGCAGAGAGTGCAGTGTTCCAGAGTAGAGCACTCGTAAAGTGCAGTGGTGTATAGCAGCATGGTGTAGAGTGCATTGTCATGTCGTGCAGTGGCATAGTGTGGTGCAGAGTTGATTGTCATAGAAAGCAGTGGCATAGAGTACATTGGTGCAGAGTAGAATAGAGTGGTTTAGAGTTTAGGGGCATAGAGTACAATGGCATAGAGTGTAATGGTGTAAAGTGTTGCAGAGTAGAGTAGATTGGTGTAGAATGCAGTAGCATATAGTGCATTGCTTTTGAGTAAAGTGGTGTAGAGCGTGTTGGCATAGAGTGCAGTGATACAAAGGAGAGGGTAATGGCACAGAGTAGAGTGGAGTAGCACAGAGTAGAGTGGAATGGTGCAGAGTGGAGTGGTGCTGAATGCAATGGCGTCTGGTTCAGTCACGCTGAGTGCAGTGGCATAGAGTACATTGTTTCAGAGTATAGTGGAGTGGGTCATGGTAGAGTGCGGTGGTGTAGAGTGCAGAGTAGACTAGAGTGGCGTAGAGTGGATTGGCATAGAGTTCACTGATGCAGAGTGGAGTGGTACAGAGTAGAGTGCATTGGCATAGAGTGCAGTGGCATAGAGTGCAGTGTTGCAGAGTAGAGTGGCCTAGAGTGGATTGGTGCAGAGTGCAGTGGAGCATAGTAATGTAGTGTGGGGTAGAGTGCATTGGCTTAGTATTGAGTGGTGTAGAGTAGAGAGGCATAGAGTGAAGTGGTGAACAGTGGAGTGGTGCAGAGTAGAGTACAGTGGTGCAGAGTGCAATTACAGATAACACATTTTCAATTGAAATGACCATTATATTTGAACAGACATACTGTTTTAAAGTATACAGCACACAAACAATAGTGTGTGGTGTGTATTGAATTGTTTTGATTGTATTAAAGTATTTGTTTCCACCACACTTCAGAATTACCAAAAATTTGCTTCATTTGTGCCTTTCTAATTTTTGGAATATCTGCACAGTTCATTTTATATACATTTAAGTTTTGTTGTGTACTAGAAAGAGAATTAACATTATACAGCCTTCCTCAAGCACTCCCCCAGGTAGCCAGCATGATTTTTACATAAATCCTCTCACTCTGTAGTCAGAGAAAGAAAATTAAACACCAAGCTCCCTGGAAGACAGAGCCTGACATTTGACCTCTGTCTTTGAATGCACAGCAAATGTGACAAGATAAGAGCAAGATTTAAAGGCCTGTTTACAGAAATCTAGGATTGGCGGAGGAATACAGTAAACAGAGTTTAAGCAAGGGAAGAGACGAACTCAAGCTGGACAGCCTATAACAATTAGAGCCAGCAAATAGAAAGCAAGCAAATGTGATTTTCAAACTGCAAAGCCATTGGTAAGCAATGTGCAGAATGCATTCCCAGGGAAGCTTTCTGAATGTCCCTAAGATGCTATTAGCAAACCAGACAGCTGTGCAGAAATATTAGCTTATCTGACACACACAACAGATTTGCAGCATGGCCAATCCCTGATGTCTAATGTGCTCTCTACCTCCTTGGGTGGAGCAGATTTTGAAATCCATGGTATCTAGTGCGGTTTCTGTCCTCAGAAGATTGGTGGGGAACCCACCCAGTATGCCTCTCAGGGGCAGAAAAGCGGTATTGCTCTTTCTGGGGTGTGGAGCATAGCCCAATGTCAGGTGGGCCACCCCGTCCCTTTTTTGGGGGTCAGTGTAAAATCCCTGGTGTCTAATGGGCTTTTTAACTCCTCAAGAGACAGATTACAGGAAATTGCCCAATCGGGTCAACATCCCAACATCCTATATGCCTGTGGGGGGGGGTCGGGGGGGCCTAGAAAGACTTCATTGCCCCGTCAGCGGTTGGGGGCATGGCCTGATGGCAGCTGGGTGGCCCGCACCTTTTTTTGGGGCAGTGTAAAATTCCTGGTATCTAGTGGCCAGGGGTGGAACAGAATCCCAAACTGTCTCCCCCCTGAAAACCCCCAATTGGGAACAACCTCCTATCAGAAAGACTTTCTCCCCCCTTTTGGGGCGAGGGCCTGGCCCAAAGCCAAGGTAGAATGCCCCAACTCCTTTTTTTTGTTTTGATGCCATTTTGAAATCCCTGGTGTCTACTGGGCTTTTTGTCCTCCTGGGGGCAGATTGTAGGCAATCCCCCAATAGGGCATCCTTCTACCTGCAGGATGGGAGCATAGCCCTGTGACAAGGCCTTTCTCTTTTCTTTTTTTGTTTGCTCTTTCAGTTGTCTAGTGGGATTTCTTCACCTCCTGGGTTTGCCCCAGTCCATCTACTGGGAGGACAGAAAGACTTTCTTGCCCCTTTTTGGGGGATATGGCCCAAGATCAAGGTGGGACATCCACACCCCTTTTTTTGCCCCAGTGTAAAATCCCTGATGTTTATTCGGCTTCTACCACCCAGGTACAGTTTATGGGTAAACCTCCAATAAGGGCAAACCTCCTGTGTGCCCGGCATGAGGGGCAGAAAAGCTGCATTACCCATACAGAGGTGAGTTGAGGAACACAGCCCAATGCCAGATGGGCCACACCCACCCCTTTGTTTTAGGCCAGTGTAAAATTCCTGATGTCAAGTAGGTTTTCCACCACCCCCAGGGGCAGATTACAGGCAAGCCTCCAATGGTTACCAACCTCGTATCTTCCCCATCAGTGTTGGGAAGTATGGCCCGATGCCAGGTGAGCCACCTTCACCCCTTCTTTTGGGGGGGCAGTAGAAAAAGATTTTAAAAAAAATCTTTTTCTACCCTCCAGGTGGACAGAGCCCTACACTGCCTACTGTGGTGGTAAAAATACTTTATTTCCTACTTTTGGGCGAGGCCATGTACCTATACCAGGGTGGGCTGCCCCAGCCCCATTTGTTATTTAATTTCACTGTGCCTAATGTGGTTTCTGCCCCCGGGGGAGCATTTTGATGGCAAACCCACAATTTCCCTCCCATCGGGTGAGCATAAAGACTTAATTGCCCCCTCTGAATGAGGACACCCCAACCCCTGTCTTTATAAACAAAAAACACAAAATCCCTTATGTCTGTTGGACTTCTACTGCCCACCGTCTGGGGTAAATTGGGTGCAAATCACCTAAACTGCTTCCCAGTGACAGAAAGACCCCTTTTGGGTGGGGGCATAGTCCTATGCCATTGTGGGCCACCCCAACACTTTTTTTGTTTTACTTTAAATTCCGGGGTGACTAGTGATCTTTTTGCACACCACGGTGAGGCAGAAAGGGAGGGCAAACCTCCAAATCTACAATCTTGGTGGGGGCAGAAAAAATTTATTGACCCCTTTGGGGTGTGGTCATGGTCCTTGGCTAGAGTGGGTCACCCAATCCCTGTCTTTTTAAACAGAAAAAACAAAATTCCTTGTGTCTAGTATGCTCCCTCCAGGGTGGCATATTAGTGGCAAATCCCCAATCTGCCGCTGCCCTGGTGTTTAATGGAAGCGCAAGGTGATTACATCTCACTGCAATCGCTGGAGGTTTAGAAGCCAAGAGAGGTTTGCTCAAAAGCTGAGTTTCTTAGCAATACCTCTCTTTTAGCACAATACATTGCGAGCTAGGAGATTGGGGTGTTTTGAGCCCCTTCCATGCTTGTAGGGAAACCTGGGAGCTGTTTCCAAGGTGTCAGCCATGCAGCTAACATCATTACATCAGTGATGTGATTACATCAGTTTCAGGACCGTCACACCCCAATGGGCTGGAGAGGAGAGTCTCCCTCTCTGTCCCAGGGGATGTGACCGGGGTGGGGAAGCCGGAGCAGCACACAACACCTCCTGCACCAGTGCCAGACACTTTGATGTGACCTCCCCATCAAGAGCACCTGGTCGTGAGCACTCTTAATGGGGAGGTCATGTCAGTAGTGTCCAAGGGGTTAAAAAACTGTTCCCATGTCAGTTTCATTTAGAGGGCTTTTATTAAATTTGAATTTCCAATTTTAAAGTAATATCCACATGCACAATGGTACCCTAAGAGTATGTGTAAATCCTACTCCAGGGCAGGGAGTGGGCATTCCATGTCAGAGATGACCTGAAAAGTTTGAGAGCACCAACGAGGAGGCTTGCTTGAGGGTAATTATTAACTTGTCTCTGAACCATCCCCACCCTCCCAATGGCCAGAGATTTACTCCGGTCAAGTGGAGGAGTGAATCACTGTGCAGGGTAGAAATGGGCTGGAACACCCCCAAAACTGGTGGGTTGTAGGGGAAGGAGTTTTTTCCACTAGGAATAATATATCCCCAACAAAGAAAGAAAAAAATATTCTCAAGACACATGAAGGCATTTTCACATGCATAGTTGTATTTTATGTACAAAACAAATGTGAATTCTCAAATGTTTGCAGGAGCACTGCTTGCAAGCTGTCACAGTTTTTTAGACATATGTTTAGAAACCTTTTATTCCTAAAATTCAGAAAATGCTAATTTCAGATGTTTTTACTTTGCCTAAATATGTCCAATCATTTTAACCTCTTTCCTGACATCTTTCCATGTTTCCTCTTTTTGTTCTAGTAAGGTACCACTTAAAACCTGGAGCCCAGTCTGTCTGTCTGGCAAGTTTCTGGCTGAAGAAATCTTAGTGCCTGTACATTTGTTCCCATCTACCATGCTAAGAACTATATACTGACTGTAAAGTGGAAAATGGGCTTCCAGAAAGTAAGGGAATGTCAGCAGTCTCATTATTAATCACTGTGTCTGCTTCAAGTGTGTTTAGGTGTAATAGTTTTCGTGTCTGTGTGTCTGCTTAAGGGAGAGAAAAGACAAAAAAGGCATATGACTGTCTTATTTTAAAACAGAGAGTAAATATTAGTAGAAAAATGCACTTCAATAGAGCGTAATCAGTATTGTTCACACACGGATAAGGAATTTTATAAAATGTGAAAAAAGAGAAATGTGAAAAAAAGAGAAACGTGAAGGAATCCTACTCTACGGGTCACTGTATGTTTATAGCATTGGACACTATACAGCCTTCAACAGGCTGATTTGCTAATTTCTCGTGCTCCCCATATCCTTCATCCAGTAGCGGCTGCAAGCTTTGCGAACTGGTGGGGAGGGGGAAATACAAACAAGAAGACATAATTAAAAATAAATAAAATTGTACTTAGCTGCCGCTCCAGTGGCGGCCGCCGCCTCTCTCCTCTCTCCTGATCCTCGACTCCGGCAGCTGGTGCACACTGCACAGACTTCCAGATGCCAATCCCAGCGCTTCTCTCATTCTGGGAGCACTATTCAAAGCATGAGAGAAGCACTGGGATTGCTCTGAGCAACCTGGTTCGGTGCTCAGACAGGAACTGGGAGCCTGTGTCAGTTCTCCACCCGGCTGTAAAACACAGTCAGGTGGTGAAATGCTAAAATTGCGCATGACGGTTTGGCCGGCCCAAGATGGCTGGTCAAACTGTCATGCGCACTTATGGTGCCCACCACTACTCCTCCTCCCTGCTCCGATGTCACATAGCCCATCACCGCCCCACCCTTACCAGGCTCCATAATAAAAAGAAAATGATAATAATGTAACGTTATTAACGTTGTGTTTTTATCATTTTATTTTTCCATTTACACTGCTCAGAGAGCAGTGGGGGCGACATTAACCTGCCTTAGCGGAGCAGCTGCCGCTGCCTTCATTATTTTCTTCCAGACTACCCGCAATCACAACTCAGAGAGTCCTCTCAGCTATTGAGAATTTGCTCTCTTGTAGGGTAATCAATGTTTAGTGTCAATGTAACAACCTGCTCCATATTTATCAATTGGACAAATCCAGTTTCTGTTCTGCAACACTGAAAGGCTCTGCTGGGTGGTATGGGTACTCCTTGAAGGATAAATGGCTATGTCCCTTACAACCAGGTCACAATACTACTAGCAGCAATATTACTATCAGCTGGTGGAAACTGATTATAGTAGTGAGATGCAGCCTTTTTACCTTCAGGCCAGTGATTAGACTGCCTACCATCTCTCCGTGGTATATCTGTGTAGTATTTTATGACTAGGCACCCATCTGCTACCAATTGAATTGGTATGCCTGAATACATGAGAAGTAGGGTACCCTTAGGTTGCAATCCACTCTGCATGCATGTAGCTCATAATATTGTACTGTGCTCCACAGAGAATAGTGGTAGTTGGGGCTGCTGCATCCACTTCTCTCTGCATGTCTCCCACGCACTGTTCTCTCGATTACCCACTCCCTGTAGAGTTACTTTTTAAACCAAATTAATGTGCCTGGGTCTGAATTTACATCCTTCAAATGGATCAAGTAGGATCCTTTGTGCTCACTTAACCTGGGCCGGGGCGTTTCCAACTGCTCAACCTTTTGCATGACAAGTGCAACAACTGAACAATTACTTTGGCAAAGGGCATGGCCAAAAGACTACATGTCTTACACACACAAAGAGATGGGCTGCCTGCCCACTCCTGCAGATTGTGTCCTATTCACGTGAGAAGATAAAACCCCATGATTGGCCAGAAGGTGTCTGATTTCCAGTAAAGTCCATGGTAGTGACAGCTCCCCTGTAGCTAGCTGCCATGCAGCTATGGCACAAATGAAATCAAAATGTCCTCTGACATAATCAGCACCTCCTCCCCAAATTTTCAGGGCCTAATTTGATGCCTAGTGGTCAGAGTCCAACTCCAACTGTACTAGATAAAACCATGGCCTGTTGGCTAATCCAGCGCTGGTCTTTTACTCAAAGGCAGCCTACCTTGGAGGTAAAATGACTTTAATGCCAGTGAGGCATGACCTCTTCTGCTGCGACCTTAAAGATCATAGAGAAGGCAGGCTGCCAAGAGTGGAGGGCCTTTCTGAGGATAGGGTCGGAGTTCAGTAGCCTTGGGTGCTACCATGAGGAGCTTGAGAACAAAGCGTGCCAAAACTGATGACAGGTAATCATTGTCCAGTCTGAAAGCATCTAGCAAGAAAAGCAACCTGTAAAAATCCTATGTACCTCTATGATCATCATTGCATCCAAGACTTATTAAGACATTTCTACATCTCACTGAGAGAACTCCATGTACCTGTGTGATCAGTTTTGCACTGAAGAGCCACTTTGACAGACTATGACTCCTTGTGCAGGGCCTGTGTGTCTTTGAACCTCATTGTTGCCCCTAGGAGGTACTGTGATTAACTGTACTTCCTGTAAGAAGACCATGTGCCTCAATAAACAACTTTCCTTGACATCTGTGGCACCAGCAGGATAAGGACCACAAGCCCTTATCTGCTGCAACTCGCATTTCTTCTATTATCGACCTGTGCACTTAATGTCATCATCGCTGATTCACAAGTTTTGTGGGAGCCTTAAACTATGGTGGCTCTTGGCACAATCATGTTTGAGTAGCCTGCCCCCTTTCACCCCTTTACCACAGCACTGAGGGAGATGTAAGTGTGATGCATCATCAAGAATAAGGGCCTGAATTTGAGTTTGGTGTATTGGTACTCTGTCACAAAAGCATGACAGATGCTACGTCTACCTTATTAAAAGTGCATTATATATCCTAATTCATAAGACGGGCAGGATATCTGTTACAGCAAACTCTAATTCAGGCTTATGTTGTGATCACACATGCCTTTACCCAACACTCTACTTTGGTTAGCAACCTAATACCTCTTCATGAAATTGTATTTATCCCTGAGTGCAGGTAGATCAGAAGAGACAGAAAATTAGTTACATGTTAGCGAAGACTGTGATTTATGTAGGAAGACTTTCTGAAGTTGCTAAGCAAAATACCCTAACTCCAAATAAAGTCTTTGATAAAAAGAATCATATACTTATTGTGAGAGCAACAGGCTAAGGCCATCGTTTGAGAGTGAGCCTTTCTTTTGCAGCTACACTGCCTCTTGAAAATGAATGTCTGAAGTGAGAACATTTAACAATTCAGTGAGATAGGTCCCTGTGTTTCTAAGGACAGCAGCAATACTTAACTCACTCATTGCCAAACAACCCTTGAGTCACACCGTCCCCAAGGATTGGCCTGAAACTGGTAGTAAGTTGTGATAAATCAAGAACTTAGATCCAATGGAGCACTAGCCACAAACTAAAGGATGCTGTTAGCCCTGAGCCTCAGACATTGCTGGGCTAAATATTAGATGGCTTGAGTTAGAAAATGAACTGTTGGTGGCTAGAAAGGAAATATAGTTTCTCAGGGAGAAACCCAGGGTACATGAGTACAGTCAACTTCCAGATGAAAGGCAAGACAAGCAAACAATTTAGTAGGAGGAGAAGAAAATTATAAATACTGTGAAACTAAAAAAGCTAGAACTGTCACAGGTATCACCCCATGCACACACATACCTAATGATCCTGTACCATGCAGAATTTGAGTAGGGCAGCAAACGTAGCTGCCCTACTGAGCATATCACTAAGAAGTAAGGAGGCTGTGATGGAATAGAATGACAGCCTCAAAACCAATTATGAATTAAGGGTGGGCGGAGCTCGCGGAGTTGCACTATGTGGAATTCCGCGGAGTTGCATACAAACTCCATGGAATTCCGTGGAGTTCGCAAGCGGGCAGAGTTGTTCCACTCGCCCACCCCTATAGAGCTATTGAGACAGGAAGAAGTTCCTAGAAAGAGGATTTTTTGTGAGAAAAGAAACACCTGTGAAATGAACTTGAAATAATGGTGGGCAGAAAGGATTATCTCGGAAAATAAAAAAAGGCATAATGGGTAGCGTGGAATTTGCTACGTTTCTGTGGAAGAGAAGCGCTCCCTATTTCTTGAAGTTGTTGATTGGTTTCTAGAAAATACCTTTATGAACTACACGTGAGAAACAGACCTGTATAGGGACTGGTTACTAAAGTTGTTGTGTTTCTGTGACACATGTACAGACTGAATAAAGAGCGTTTCCGGGCCTCGACAGCGGCAAGAAGCACTACACAAAATCAAATCAAATAAACTTTATTCGATTTTTAGTAGAATAAAAAAATCATAAAAGTTACACAATAAAGAATATACAATCTACTGTTTAAAAAGGCTAATACCTTGCATATATACATCTTAAAATATCACTAAAATCTTAAAATCACATCCTCAATTACTCGATGCCCCATGTGTTCTAAAAATCAATCTGTCTCATGCTATGTTTCCCATGTAATACTTTTCCTTTTTTTCAAAATGGCCTTCAAGAGACCAGACATGGCTCCCACACAGTAAACATTATCCAATCTTTGTAAATAAAGGAAGGCAGGTCGACATTGTCTCCATCCCCGCCCTTCAACATTGGCAAAATCCATCTAGATCTTTCTACTTTATAAAATTTACAAAATAAAATCACATGTATAGTCGTTTGGGGAGACATTTCATCACAGGGGCACCTACAAAGCTTGCTGTTCCAATCATTTTGTATAGGGAAGCTAACTAAACGGTGGAAGTTGTCGAATCTTAATCTAGTGAGGACAAACCTATCATAACTTCCTAAGCACCATTCCAAATAAGGTTGAATGGTGGGACATACAAGAGTTATCTGATGTTTAATAACTGTATTTTTATACATTTCTGAAGCTGCCCTTAGAGATTCCAGATGATCCTGACAAAGAACTTTGAACTCCTTCCTAGAAATTGTGGTCAGTGTAACAGGGTTTCTATAAAAATCAGGTTTTCCCATGTCTATTAAAAAGCTTCTAATGTACCTTAGCCATAAAATCTTGTTTGCATGGGTTAAACTCATAGCATCACTTATAATCTCTCTATTTAACTGTGTGTGATATGACGTCCATACTCTGTGCCATAACAACAATGGCTGCATCTTTATCAGGTCTGAAATGTATGGAATCCCCAATTCGCTATGGCAATTATAAACTGATGTACTCTGTGGGATTGCTAATATAAATCGTAAAAACTTATTTTCCTCTTTTTGTAATGTAGCCACGTCCTGATAGCCCCAGACACCAGCCCCGTACATTGCTACACTCATACATTTTGCTTTGTAAATTTTAAGGAGGATCCCCGGGGTCTTTTACCCATTTTAATAGAAAAATTCATCAGTGCCCCAATTGACCTTTTAAAAAGAAGAGTTCTACTTTTGACCGCTGGACTCCATGATCCAGCATGATCCAGTAGTACACCCAGATAGGAAAATGTGTTGGTTGCATCTATCCTAGCTTTTCCCACAGGGAGACTTTTGCAACTTTTTCTCCCTTTCCCACATGTCATCACAAAGGTCTTCTTAATGTTAAGTTTTAGGCCCCGGCTATCCATAAAACCAATGTATGCATTAAGAGCACTCTGAAGACCCAACTGAGTTCTGGCCATAAGCACTGCGTCGTCCGCATAAAGAAGTGATACTATGGGCTTGCTGTTATAGTAAGGTGGATCTTTTGTCCTGGCCGTTAACTCATCTTCCAATGCGTTGGTATATAGTGAGAAGAGGAACGGAGCCAGGACGCACCCCTGCCTCACGCCCTTTTCTACCGGAAATGACGCAGTGCATTCACCCCCAATTCCATGTCTCACTTTTGCTGAGGCCCCCTTATATAATTGCCTCAAAAACTGAACTAAAATTGGGTCTACCTTTAATTCCTGCAAAATGTCCCAGAGTCTATCGTGGTTTACGCAATCAAAAGCGGACGTAAGGTCCACAAATGCTACGTACATTTTCCCTTCTTTAGCTTGGGTGTATTTCCCTGATATCATTATAAAATTCAATACCTGCTCAATGGTCCCCAGCCCCTGTCTAAAACCATACTGCACTTTACTTAAGATGTTATTGTCCTCCGCCCAAGTTTGTAGTCTATTCAGGACTATTCTGCCTACTACCTTAACCAGGAGTCCAAAAGGGATATCGGGCGGTAACAAGCAGGGTTATCGCGTTCTCCCTTTTTAAAAATTGGGATGATCACAGATTCAGACCAAGTCTTGATGAAGCCCTTCTCGCAGCATGCATTCAAAACCTGTGTCAGCAAAGGGGACCATAGTGCTGGAGAGTGTTTAAATGAATCCATGGGCACTCCGTCAGGCCCAGGTGCCTTTCCACCTTTACTTTCATTAATAGCTGCCGTGACTTCATCTAGTGTTATATTTATCCCGATGGTCACAAATCTATCCAGCCCATCTTGTAACTGTAGATCATAATCAGTTGTGCAATTATCTGCCCCCTGGAACTATACACCCTCGAAAAAAATTTGATCCAAGACTCCTCGTCTATTGCAACTTCGATCCTGGGTCCCTCATTATTTACAAAAAATGGAGCATTTACTGCCCGCCAGAACATAGTACTGTCCCTTTTCTTTGAAGCCTCATAAAGCGAGTCCCATGCCTCTTCTTTTATTTCTTTTTTCCTATTTTTCCTAGCCAGATTATAATTCTTTCTACATGCACTAATTTCCTCCTTATTTCTCACATCTTTGTGGAGGGCGCCCTTCAGCATGTTATATGCTTTCGTACACTTTGTATCAAACCACCCATTAGTCCTTATTTGGGATGTCATCTTTTTGCTCCTAGAGAGTTTTGGATCTCCAGAGTAATAGAGGAATAAGCCCTCAAAATATCACTATAGTCTGCACTCTCTTGTAAACATACCGCTAAATGTTCATTAGCATTAATTATAATTTGTTTCATCAATTCTTCAACTTTGATTTTTTTCCCCCATCGTAAAGAATAGCCATTTTGGCGCGCTAGGGTAATATTTTGTGACAGTGCCAGATAACTACAATTTGGTTGTTCAACTTTATGTGGAATAATTACACGGATGCTCAGAGGCAGATGATCGCTAAGGGTAATGGAGTGAGTATTAAATTTATCGAACCAGGTTGCGTATCTATTGGGAATGATTATAAAATCTATTAGCGAGGCAAAACCTCTGCCAATAAAAGTTGGAGTAAAATCGACGCGTGGAATGCTCAGATAGTTTGCAAAGCCCAAATCATGTCCTGCCATAAAATCATTAAATGTATCTCCCCTTACATTATGTATAAAATGTGGGATATACATATCAACTTCATCATGTAGCCCACACTGCCCTTTTTCCGAGTTACCACATATACCAGTATTAAAATCCCTCCACATATAAAAATCATATCAACTTCATCTGGTACCCTTAATTTGTACATTTCCTCGCTAAGCGAGTTTATAACCCTACCCAGTTCGTCCTGTTCGATGTTATTATAAAAATTCACTAAACATAATACTACCGGAGAGTTCAGATAAATGCCCAACAATTGATAATAACTCGTTGAACTAAGCTTTTCTATTTTCCTAACCGTTATCAGGTTTGAAATATAAACACTCAGACCTCCTTTGTGTCTTCCATGCATAGATCTAACAGCCGGTATATGGAACGTCTTATACCCATCTAAATTAATCTGTTTCAATAACCAGGTCTCCTGAAAACATAAGATGTCAAAACTATGTATAAAATCTAACCAAATAGAATTATTAATTTTTGATTGTAGACCGGCAATATTCCAGAAGAGTACCCTTATTCCATCAGAAACACAAACAGTTGGACTATCATGAGTTGTACTTCCCTTGGTGTTTTCATTTATCTCACCATCATTATTAGCATTTATAGAGCCTCCCACACTAGCTTCCACCTCTACTACCTTATTTGCCTCATCACTATAATCCTTTATCCTACTAGGGACAGGATTGCACTCCCCTTATCACGCTCTCGTATCGTCTCATTTATTTCTAGGGATGCAGTTTGTTCAGCATAATTATACTCGTCCTCAATAACCTGAAGTCAATCATTCTCATCCAGAGATTGGAGTGGCAAAAATCTATTAGAAACCTCTATACTATGTACCTGCTTTCTCCAGGACTGTGCATGGAGATGCCTGTCCCGAATTTGATTTGTAGGGCCAGGTTGGTAGAAAAAGCTCAAGGGATATACCCTAATACCTACTTCCAAATTATCACTATTGTTACCCAGCCTATGGAAAATTTCCCGGACCAGAGTAGGACTTCCTAATGAAAGTACTATACAATCCCCTTGCGTATTTTTTCCAATTGTTCCTACCAAGCGACCCTTCTAACCATCTTAAATGCCGAAAACATATCTTGGACTAGACCCGTTCTTATTCCCAAGAAGTGTATGGTCCTATTTCTCAGTATGTCCCAGGTTTCCTTTTCTCCTTCAGGTAACGGGGGAACATTTATCAGAACCACTGAGTAAGGTTGCGCCGCAGGAGGCAAATTTAAGATTTGCCTATTCTCCAATTGCTCTGGTAATGTTATCTTCTCTTTCCCTGTGTTTAAACCTGATTCCCTCTGTTGACTGTTATCCTGACGTGTATCCATCCTATCAATAATCCTAACTGGCTGTTCATTGTTATTATCTTTTGTGTTCAGATGACGTAAGTTAGGGATGTCACTCCTTCTCTCTGGATCTTTTATATTATCCTTGAGGTCCACTATAGGAAGCCTATCTCGATTTTTAACCAATAATGCCAAGTCCAGCTCTATTTTGGCTAGTCTTAATTCTACAGCCTCAAACGATTGTTTAATAAAATTACTTAGATCAACTAATTCATTCCCTGTATTGGTTACAGCCACGTTAAAATTCCCTTTCCCCCTCCTTTTTTAATTTTCCTATCCAAACCTTTATTTTTGGACTGTATCAAGTTACTATTCCCCTGTTTGTTCTCCTGTTTGTTCTCTGCTACCAGCATCTGCGGGTCTTGCCCAGTTGGAACATTCTGTATCAAAACCTTTGGGCTACTCGGCCCTTTTTTTAATTTCGGGATGCAGCATTTTTTAGATGGTGGCGAACGCTCAGCATCCAGATCACTGATGATATTCTCTTCACCACTAGTCTGGATGCAACCGTTAGTAAGCTCCCTATTATGACTTCCCAAAGGCCCCTTCTCCCCGCCTCTTCAAACTCCGTCTGTTGTAGGTTAATGGTTTTACTCGTAATATCCACTTCCTGAGAGTTCCCTTTAATGGACTCCTCAACCGTGGATATTTGTTTATCTAGTGCTCCAACCGCCCCCTTAAGATATTTCAAAATAGTTTTATTCACATCTGCTGATTTACTGCCAGGTTGTACTAGGCTCACACTTTGAATTTTCCTCTTCCCCATTTTGCTATCTCTTGAGGTTAAGCTAATGATATGTACTTCCCACTACACAGCACACCGTGTTTACTTATTATTTAAAACTGAACAATCAGGGGGAAGGTCTTACAAAATCTAACGGTTAAGCATTCACTAAATAATACAGTCTTGATGAGCGCACATACAAAGCAATTCAAGCCAAGAGACCTGGCCCAGCCCAGCCTCCTCCGGACTCTGACGGGCTAAGACGGGCCCGTCTTGGCCCGGTCTTCGCCCGTGCCGAGCCCGCGCGCGTCCCGCGTTGCGTTGCCGGCTCTGTGCCTTGTAGCGTCCTCCAGGGAGCGGGGCCAAAATGCGCTAGTGCAGGTTAGGGGCCAGGGACAGCGAAAAATCACCAGGAGCAGATTGTTGCAGAGCGGATCCCGCCGTCGCGGTGCCGGCTCTGTGCCTTGTAGCGTCCTCCAGGGAGCGGGGCCAAAGTGCGCTAGTGCAGGTTAGGGGCCAGGGACAGCGAAAAATCACCAGGAGCAGATTGTTGCAGAGCGGATCCCGCCGTCGCGGTGCCGGCTCTGTGCCTTGTAGCGTCCTCCCGGGAGCGGGGCCAAAGTGCGCTAGTGCAGGTTAGGGGCCAGGGACAGCGAAAAATCACCAGGAGCAGATTGTTGCAGAGCGGATCCCGCCGTCGCGGTGCCGGCTCTGTGCCTTGTAGCGTCCTCCAGGGAGCGGGGCCAAAGTGCGCTAGTGCAGGTTAGGGGCCAGGGACAGCGAAAAATCACCAGGAGCAGATTGTTGCAGAGCGGATCCCGCCGTCGCGGTGCCGGCTCTGTGCCTTGTAGCGTCCTCCAGGGAGCGGGGCCAAAGTGCGCTAGTGCAGGTTAGGGGCCAGGGACAGCGAAAAATCACCAGGAGCAGATTGTTGCAGAGCGGATCCCGCCGTCGCGGTGCCGGCTCTGTGCCTTGTAGCGTCCTCCAGGGAGCGGGGCCAAAGTGCGCTAGTGCAGGTTAGGGGCCAGGGACAGCGAAAAATCACCAGGAGCAGATTGTTGCAGAGCGGATCCCGCCGTCGCGGTGCCGGCTCTGTGCCTTGTAGCGTCCTCCAGGGAGCGGGGCCAAAGTGCGCTAGTGCAGGTTAGGGGCCAGGGACAGCGAAAAATCACCAGGAGCAGATTGTTGCAGAGCGGATCCCGCCGTCGCGGTGCCGGCTCTGTGCCTTGTAGCGTCCTCCAGGGAGCGGGGCCAAAGTGCGCTAGTGCAGGTTAGGGGCCAGGGACAGCGAAAAATCACCAGGAGCAGATTGTTGCAGAGCGGATCCCGCCGTCGTGGTGCCGGCTCTGTGCCTTGTAGCGTCCTCCAGGGAGCGGGGCCAAAGTGCGCTAGTGCAGGTTAGGGGCCAGGGACAGCGAAAAATCACCAGGAGCAGATTGTTGCAGAGCGGATCCCGCCGTCGCGGTGCCGGCTCTGTGCCTTGTAGCGTCCTCCAGGGAGCGGGGCCAAAGTGCGCTAGTGCAGGTTAGGGGCCAGGGACAGCGAAAAATCACCAGGAGCAGATTGTTGCAGAGCGGATCCCGCCGTCGCGGTGCCGGCTCTGTGCCTTGTAGCGTCCTCCAGGGAGCGGGGCCAAAGTGCGCTAGTGCAGGTTAGGGGCCAGGGACAGCGAAAAATCACCAGGAGCAGATTGTTGCAGAGCGGATCCCAGGGTACATGAGTACAGTCAACTTCCAGATGAAAAGCAAGACAAGCAAACAATTTAGTAGGAGGAGAAGAAAATTATAAATACTGTGAAACTAAAAAAGCTAGAACTGTCACAGGTATCACCCCATGCACACACATACCTAATGATCCTGTACCATGCAGAATTTGAGTAGGGCAGCAAACGTAGCTGCCCTACTGAGCATATTACCAAGAAGTAAGGAGGCTGTGATGGAATAGAATGACAGCCTCAAAACCAATTATGAATTAAGGGTGGGCGGAGCTCGCGGAGTTGCACTATGTGGAATTCCGCGGAGTTGCATACAAACTCCATGGAATTCCGTGGAGTTCCGCAAGCGGGCAGAGTTGTTCCACTCGCCCACCCCTATAGAGCTATTGAGACAGGAAGAAGTTCCTAGAAAGAGGATTTTTTTGTGAGAAAAGAAACACCTGTGAAATGAACTTGAAATAATGGTGGGCAGAAAGGATTATCTCGGAAAATAAAAAAAAAGGCATAATGGGTAGCGTGGAATTTGCTACGTTTCTGTGGAAGAGAAGCGCTCCCTATTTCTTGAAGTTGTTGATTGGTTTCTAGAAAATACCTTTTATGAACTACACGTGAGAAACAGACCTGTATAGGGACTGGTTACTAAAGTTGTTGTGTTTCTGTGACACATGTACAGACTGAATAAAGAGCGTTTCCGGGCCTCGACAGCGGCAAGAAGCACTACACAACTTCTAACAGTGCAAACAATACAATACGAGATACAATACGAGAAGAGCAAAAATCTCGAGGTGCGTTTGTTGTGTTCTCTTTGCATTTACAGAAAAAGCCTTGCTAATCGTTCATTTCAGACAGTGAAGCTGCTATGCTGAACAAGACATTAAACTGTGCGCACTTCAATAACAATTGAAAGTGTTTTGTACTGTATGGTTTAATTTGTATAGTGCTTCATGTCTCTGAATGTCGAGGTTAGTAGTCAGGATAAGAAGCAGGTAATTCACTTTGACTCCACTTTGCTGCCTGGAGCCGGTGCAGCGTCTATTCATACTTAGCACTGCAGTGCACGGCCGAGGTGGCTGGGTGCACGCTGCTGCCAAGAGCTCGCAATTCGTTCTTTTCTTATTTAGTCAAACACTGGAGGATTTCCTTACTTCCATACTTGGTTGTGGGTGTGGCAGGGTGCTTTGCTTTCCAACTGAGACAGAACTGGGTCTGGATGTAATATGCAATGAGGCCACATTGAATGAGACAGCAGTTTGCAACACTCACCTTATTGAATGCAAACAGCTCCTCCTGCATAAGCCTCTTCCGCTGCGGGTCCACTCCTCCTCCTGTGAACTGCGCTCCAATACGCTTGTAACCAGAGCAAAGAGACCCAGGCCGCCCGTCATGCAGTTTCTTTTCGCCCGCTCTCTCTGGTTCTCCCAAGATGGCGTTTTCCATGGCAGACGCCGTAGGAGGGTGGGGGTGCGAAGGAGGGGGAGGCCTCAACGACAATCACGCATGCCCAGTAAAGTTCCTCGGATCCATGGGCTTTCTGGCAGCCCACCTCTTCCTTCTCAGAAATCAGTTAATCAGAGCTTTCTCTGACTAGTACGGTGGGCAGTGGGGACAACTCAGCTTCGTGGCGGAGTCAGAGTTTTTTGCCGAACTAAGCGCTCCGAGCGGATTGCGGAGTCGCGAAAATTCTGCAAACTCCGTCCGCGGAGCAGAGTTAAACACCCACACTTATTATGAATGCATTAAGGATGCTGTGATTAGAAGATTTGGTATGACCCTAGCTGTTAGAAATGGGGGTCTCTAGTTGGCAAGGGTTTGCACCTTTGTCCAAGTAGGGACCCTTCCTTCTAGTCAGGATAAGGGAGTTACACTCCTAAAATAACCCCTGCTCACCCCCTTGGTAGCTTGGCACGAGCAGTCAGGCTTATCTTAGAGGCAGTGTGTAAAGCATTTGCACATAACCAACAGTAATACAGTGTAAGCACTACAAAAGGACACCACACAGTTTAGAAAAATATCCAATATTTATATATACTCAAGACAAGACCAAAAACGATAAAAATCCACAATACAGTACTTAGAAATCTTCAGTTATCAAAATAACCTTGAAATACAGTTCCTTGAAGTCGATAGCTCCGTCCGGGGCTATCACGGCGTCGTGAACAAACAAATCGAAACAGTACTGGCTGACCGCGGCGTCGTTGGCCAGCTACGGTGTCGGGAAGACCCGCAAAACAGTACCTTTAGAAATGCAGGGCGTCGGCGACCTCTCGATGAGCTTCCGAAAGCACGGCGTCCGCAGGCGTCGGTTCCGGAGGTCGGTGCAGGAGTCGTCAGGCCCTTGAAGTCACACGCGTTGCAGATGGAACTCCTCGCGGTTGAAGTCCGGAGCGCTGGGCGTCGGGTGCTGCAGTGCGAAGTGCAGCGGTGCGGCGTGCGATGCCCTCAGGACGCGATGCGAGCAGCGGCTTGGTGGCGGCGTCAGATGGCATCGTCGGTTAGACCAGGGTCGCGGTGCGAAGTGATGCAGTGCTCGTCGCGGTGCTGGCAGGTCACGGTGCAAGCAGCGTCGTCGTCGTTGCTGAAGCGCTGTCATCGGCTGACGAACTGGAGTCGATGGCGCTGGCGTCGGTAGGCCAAGGCTGCGGTGCGGGATGAGGGTGGTGCGTCATGTAACTTTACGAACGGTGCCCTTGAACCACGGTGCAAGCAGCGGTGTCGATTTCGGCGTGGAGCAGCGTCGTCAGGCATACTAAGGCGACGTCATGAAGAGAGGCGATGCGGAGTGCGGTGCCCACAGGTCGCGGTGCGAGCAATGGCTCGGTGGCAGCGTCCGCAGGCGTCGTCGGTGAGACCAGGGTCGCGGTGCGGCATTGCGGCAGTGCCCTCTGCGGTGCCTTCAGGACACGGAGTCGGCAGTGGCGTCATAGACGACGTTGGGTTGCTTTTTCTTCTGTTGCAGCACAAAACACACACTCCCCAGTGCTGAGGGCAGAAGAACTTGGGGGCATATGTACAAGAATTGGCGACAACTATCGCTAGTTAGCGGCAGTTTTTCGATCGCCGTGTACCGCGGAAAACTATCGCCTTGTTAGCGACGTATGTACAAGACGTCGCTACATGGCGATAGCTTCAGGGATCAGCGGTGAAAACTGCCGCTAACATTAGCGTGATGGCGATAGGAATTCCGGCGTTAGTGGGCGAAAACCAACGAAAGGCCCATTACGGGCAAAAAAACGCACGTTAGTTAGCCCAACTTGAGTTTTTTTTGCCTCTAATGGAAAAAATAGCCTATCAGTCGACCTCCAATAGAAAATAGGCAAAAAAACAATGAAATGCAGAATGGAGCAGCCAGGGCCAAGTGCAGCACACATCAACAACCCCCTCAAGCCACCCAGCATCCAGGATGACCAGGATGAGAGCCTGGATGCCTCGCTGGACCTGCGCCTGGAGCCTGGATGCATCGCTGGACCTGCGTCTGGAGCCTGGATGCCTCGCTGGACCTGCGCCTGGAGCCTGGATGCGTTGCTGGACCTGCGTCTGGAGCCTGGAGTGGGATGCGGAGGAGCTGTGGAGTCGATGAGCCGTGGCGGTAGACATTGAGGTGCGGCGATCGCCCGTACCTGGTGGTGAAGTCTGGTCGGTCGCATGGTGACACGTTGCTGACCTGTGTGAGAAGATCGCCTTGCGCCCCCCCTTGGTGCTGTGAATGGTAGACGCGCTCCTGCGCACCAACGTAGGGAGGTCTGCATCGTATACTACAATCCACCACTACACCGGGGTGCACAGAGAGGATTACCAACGGTGGGCGGCACCTCTCTGCATCACAGGCCGGATGAGGTTGTGCTGGCCGGATGCTGTGGAGGGTGAGGCCCCTGAGCTGCGCCAAACTTGTGTTGTGGGAGCGCTGCAAGTTCACGCCTAAGGGGGCCCTGCTGCATCAACTGCATTGGGAGGTTCACCAGCGGACTTGGGGGCGACTGCTGTACCCACGCTTGTGAAATCCCACCTGGCTGAGGCTCCTGCTGGGTGAGTCACAGATTTGGAGAGAGTTTAGCGGATTGCGCCACGGTGTCAATGCCCAGGTAAGGCGAAGGTGGGACACGTAGCGGAGGAGGCCCGGGGGTCGAGTCGCCCAGGCCTAGCACCAGTAGATGGTGCACCCCCAGTGTCGGCTCATCCGCTATGGCGGAAGAGCGTCTCCCCACTGCTTCCAAGCAGTGCAAGAAGAGGAACAATCATCACATGATGATAACTTCCTGATGTTATGGTGCCATGTTTCCGTTGCGGGCTGGAGGGTGGGTAGGCCTGCTCTATTCACAGAGCAGGGCAGGGGCGGAGTGGCATGCCCACTCAAGTGCGCAGTGACTGTTTGGTCGGCCCGCTCAGGCCTCACAAAGCAGTCATGCGCACTGTCCTGTTCGCAATGCAGGCTGCATTACAGCCTGCATGGAGAAAATGCCCACACCTCCAGCCCCTGGCTGAACGCCTCGTCCCAGCACCAATGACCAATCCCAACGCTGCATTGCAGCGTTGTGATTGGCTTAGGGGAGGGAGCCTGGCTGCCTACTTCCTGTTCCTGGAAGCAGACTCAGGAGAGCAGGAGCAACGAAGACACGGGACCCGGCCTCGAGGTAAGATTTCTCTCATGTAAATATTTACAACACCCGCTCACACACATACCCCCGCGCCACGCCCCATCCAGTGTTCTATCCGGCGTTTCCCACCTCCCAGCTGTCCAGTCCCCCCCGCAGCACTTCTCAATGGCAGCCGCTGTGCGGCCATGCGCAGCGGGCGTACCACTGGTGTGCCAAAGCAAAGGTATATATGGAGTTACGATGCATATCATTATATCGCATTCCATTACAATGCATAGTAATACTAGGCATATTGCAACAGTAGGGAAGGTGTTGGATTGCGGAGATGTAAACATTACTATCCCCACTTCAGTGAGTGCAACCCTAAAACTGACCCTAGCACCCCAATGCAAACCCTAAACCCTAAAATTCCTCATTGAGCCCCCAAAACACACTCTAAAAATTATATTTGACCCAAATGCACACCCAATTTTCATATTTGACCCAAATGCACACCCCAATTTTCATATTTGACCCAAATGCACACCCCAATTTTCATATTTGACCCCAAATGCACACCCCAAATTTCAAATATTACCCCATAATACACCCCACATTTCATCTCCGACACCCGAAACCTATACCCACCCTAAAAATTAAAAATAGCCCATTACTGACCTCACAATGCGTTGTAATGGAATGCGATGTAAAGGCACCTGCATTGTTGGATTTGCGTTGTAAAGGCATTACGATGTAATGCCTGCATTGTAATGGACGTCTACCGTGCCAAAGGCAAACCATAGGCAAGCCCGTCTGCGTCCGTCTTACCCAGGACCGCACCTAGCACCAAGGACCCTTCCTCTCGGACACTCCACCCCTACGGCGCCAGCACCCTCCTCGCCATCAACCCTGGACGCCACATCGCCTGCCAGGACCAACATCTGCTCTGGACCGGACATCGCCATTGCCATCACTGACTGCTACTAAATCACCCGCAAGGAGCACCCCGACCATCAAGGAGGAGGCATTGCCATCACCTACAGAAGCACACTCCGACTGACCACGCACTCTAATGACCCAACGGTGACCATGGAACACCTTAACTTCCAGATCAGGACCAACCCCAACCCCATCCTCTGCGGCACCCTCATCTGCAGGCCCCCCGGGCCATGGACACCCATTCTCAAATACCAGTGTAGACCTCATTGCACACCAGGCTCTCCCATCCACCGACGACATCCTACTCGGCGAACTCAAGTTCCACCTGGACAACCCCAGTGACCAGAACACCACCCCCTCCTGGGGTAGCTCCCCAACATCAGACTCAAGCAGCTAGTCACCGCAGCAAGCCACATAGCAGGACACACGGTCGAACACGTCTCCTCTGCCAGCGGGACCTTCAACTACAGCCACACCACCGGACTCTCCTGGACCGACCATCATTGTATACATCACGTCTTCACCATGCCCACCGTACACAACTGTCATCATCGCCCCCCTCGCATCTGGATCAAGGACACCGAAGTACGTCTTGTCAACTCCCTCAGCACCACCACTCCGCCAACGCTTACAGACGATGACACCGCAGCGCGCAACCGCCACCGATGGATCTCCAACTGCGCCGACACCCGGGCACCCCTCAAGAACGGCACTGCGTCAGTACCTTACGCCTGCATGATGGCAGGCGTAAGGGTGACGCAGTGCCACAGGGATACGCTGGCCACATGCATTGCTGGAGATGCGTCATGGTTGTGACACGACTTCAGCAATGCGTGACTTTAGCGCAGACAGATACGTCAGGATTCCAGACGTATCTGTCATTACTTGCATCATGGAGCGCTGTCCATTGAATACAGCACATCCGTGGTGTCGCAAGAAGGGGGTAGTGAAAAGTGTTGCAACGCTGTCTTGTCGCAGCGCTGCAACACTTTTCATGAGTGAGACCCAGGAATGCGCACTATCTTATTGATGGTGCGCAGTCCGGCCCTGTAGTTTTGTCGCAGGGCAGCACAGCAACATTGCTTGCAGCACAGTCCAGCAACAAAACCTGCTGAAATGAGGCCCCAAGTGTTATCTCCATTTTTAAGACCAGCTATTTTCTGGTCTTAAAAAACTGCCTCTAACTGCAGTTAGAGGCAGTGTTTTTGGTTCTCCAAACTTAAAGAATCCCCTTGTAAATATCGCGAAGTGGGGTTAGCTGCCGTTTTTGCATGCGAACGCCTCCCTTGCATGTCATTATCGCTAACAGAAGTGGCGATCTTTATAATGGACGTTTTCACCGGAAAACTGCCGCTAACAGAGGTTAGCGACAGCTTGTACATATGGCGATAAAAATATCGCCGCAAAACTGGCGGAAAAGTGCTGCTAACGCGGCGTTAACTCCTTGTACATATGCCCCTTGAAGTCTTTGCTGTTCCTGAGACTTCTTGAACAGGGGGCAAGCTACCTGAAGCCCTTGGAGAAACTCACAAAAAGAAGTTGTAGAAAGCTCAGTCCAGTCCTTTCACTGCCCAAGACAGAAGCAGCCACTGCAGGCCAACACAGCAAAGCACTCAGAAAAGTGGCAGTTCCTCCTCACAGCTTCTCCAGCTCTTCTTCTTGGCAGTCTTCTTGGTCCAAAAGAGTTCTAAAGTTCAGGGGTTTTGGTCCCACTTTTTATAGCCCAAAATCCTTTGTCCTCTCAGGCAGAGAGTGTCTGTGCCCAGCCAGAACCAGTTGTGCCCTCTCTGGTGTGGCTGCCTGGCAGGAGGTGAAGAAGGTATTGTCAGAGGCAGACCAGGCCCATTCAGCTGAAAGGAAATCTCCTCCCCCTACTCTAAATGCAGCCCAGGTCTATTCAGCCCTTTCCTGACCCACCTAGACTATCTGGAGCCACTGCTCCTCCTCAGCCCCTGTCATCCAAAACCCAGACAGTCAATCCACAACCCCAGCAGAGGCCTACTGGATGGCTGAGCAAGAAAATACCTACATTCTAAAAGTGGTATTTTCAAACACAAAATGTAAAAATCACCTTCACTAAAAGATGCATCTTTAGGTTCTGAGATCAGGCATACTAAACTTTATCTTTTTACCTAGTTCCTAGGGCCAGTTATATTTATAAGATGTTATAAACAAACTTCCCATTCTGTCCTATGGGAACAGGTAGCCTTGCAATAGTGAAAAACGAAATTGGCAGTAATTCACTATCAGGACATGCCACACACACCAGGGCATGTCCTACCTTTCACATACACTGCACCCTGCCCACAGGGGTACCTTGGGCCTACCTTAGGGGTGAATGACATGTAAGAAAAGGGAAGGTTAGGGCCTGGCAAGTGAGTACACTTGCCAAGTCGACACGGCAGTCCCAGACTGCACACAGGCTCTGCAATGGCAGGCCAGAGTTACATTTACAGGCTGTTTGCGTGGGTGGCACAATCCAGTGCTGCAGCCCACTAACAGCATTTGATTTACAGGTCCTGACACACTCAGTGCACTTTACTAGGGACTGACATGTAAATCAAATATGCCAATCATGGAAACACCAATCCATAACACAGTTTACAACAGGAGCACTTGCACTTTAACACTGATCAGCAGTGAGAAAGTGCGCAGAAACACTAAGGGGCCGATTCCGATTTGGGCCAGAAAACATACCGACCGACTCGGTACGGGAATGTTGTCCGACCGACACGTACCGGCGCTGCCCGACCCGCGTAGTACGATGAAATGCATGCGAATCACGACCGACTCGTACGGAACACAAGCCGAACGACCGAACCGCACGGAAACCAGCTATCCGGCCGGGAAACTACGTGAATCGAACCGACCGACACGCACCAGGAATGAACCCGACAGAAACGTACCCGCGAACTCCGACCCGCGCAGTACGGTGCAATGCGTGTAAAACCAGACCGAGTCGCACGGAGCCCAAGCCGTACGACCGACACGCATACAAAACCGAGCCGAAGCAACCCAATACTCCGCGACCGACGCGTACGCCGCACATGAAACCCAGCAGGAACACAGCTTGAAAGACTCGGAGAAGCCCGCACGAGCCAACTGCAGCGTCCTACTCAGTCAGTAGAACGTCTCCTACATGCCTAAAAACACAAAGGAAAAAATACAAAAAAAGGGCCAAACAAGCAATGACAAAGTCAATAAATACAGGGGAAAAAACATGGAACAAGGACACACCCCAACTCCACCCATATAAAGGCCACAAATCCCTACCATGATCCTTTGCAAATTCAACTGACCTGCCAGCACAGAACACCATCAGACAGCAACCACAGACACACTCACAACTCATCCATCACACAAGCCACACACCATTAGCACCTCCCAAATAGCACCCTCACATACACCCAGCAAAACCTACACTCACCCACCCTCACTTGCACACTCACACACACATAAATCCCCACCACCACCCATCACCATGCCCCCAAAGAAGAATCCAAAGTTCCTAGACAGTGAATTGGAAGTCCTGGTAGATGAGATCCTCAGGGTAGAGCCACAGTTGTTTGGTACATTGGTCCAACAGACCCCCATGTCGCAGAAAACCAAGATGTGGGAGAGGATCATCGACAGGGTGAACGCACAATCACCATGTTTGCGCACAAAGGAAGACATCCAGAACAGGTGGTATGATGTGCGCAGGAGGGTCAAGGACCTACTCAGGAAGGATTACGCCTTGAGTCATCGCACCAGCAGTGGCCCTCCTGCCAAACCAGTATACCTCAGGCCCTGGGAGGAGAAGGTGCGGGCCATCCTACCACCAGTGAGCGTATATGGACTATCAAACATCCCAGAGCCTGGTGAGTACACAACCAATATACACAATATTATGTGACAATACACACACATCACTGTCAAGGGGATAGTCAAACCATGCACCCTTAGCAAATCCACAGCAACCAAAAGTTAATCATCCCAAGATGTGTATGTTAGTCAGATAAACACAATACATGCCATCTCATAGTGATATGTAACTGTGTCATGACATGTACAAACCTAACAACAAATAGAGCAAGGCAGTGGCACAAATCTAACCAACAAACACAGTCAGATATTTTGCCACCACTAGAACACCACCTCACAGGGAAGCTCACTGAAAGGAAGGAATTCTGTGTATGCTGGTGAAGTGAGTGTAGGCAATAGCATGATGGGAGTTGTAGTCACAGATATTGGTCACCCTCACAATTTGCCCATCAACACCACTCTGAACCATGCTCACATCACAGGGAGTGGAAAAGAACTGACAAGATGCCTGAGACTGGGTACTGCTGTGGGGAGCACAAGGCCCTGCTGGGAACTGTGCAACAACCAACAGCAGGACACCACTGACTGACATCCTGAAAGCCAACTTGCACTCCCTGCAATGGAAGCACGTTCCATGGTGGGATATCTGCCTGGTGGGAAGGAGGACTGACAGCTCTGACCATAGTTACCAGCAGCTTTTCTCACACACCCCCTTAACACAAACTCCACACAACTCACCTGGGAGAATGCAATGCCTCACACTCTAATTAAATATCCCACAAAGAACAACCACACTGGGTTATGCTGTGTGAACCACAGGGACACTTTTGGGACTTGAAGCCAAACAAACGCCAGGACAACACTGTCAGCCATCCTGTCAGCACAGGCACACTACCCCACAGGGAAGCAGAGTCAAAAGGAAGGAAGTATGTGCATGCTGGGAAGGGGGGTGTAGGCAATAGCATGATGGGAGTGGTAGTCACAGCTCAACATCCCCCACCCACATGGCCCAGCAAGCTCACACTGAAGCATGCACACCTCACAGGGAGTGAAAAGCCACTTCAAAGATGTCTGACACTGTCCTCAGCTGTGGGGAGCACAAGGCCCTGCTGGGAACTGTGCACCAACAAACAACAGGACCACACTGTCAGCCATCTTGCCATTGCTGTCACACTCACACACAGTGAAGTCCACTCAAAAGGAAGGAAGTATGTGCATGCTGGGAAGGGGGTGTAGGCAATAGCATGATGGGAGTGGTAGTCACAGCTCAACATCCCCCACCCACATGGCCCAGCAAGCTCACACTGAAGCATGCACACCTCACAGGGAGTGAAAAGCCACTTCAAAGATGTCTGACACTGTCCTCAGCTGTGGGGAGCACAAGGCCCTGCTGGGAACTGTGCACCAACAAACAACAGGACCACACTGTCAGCCATCTTGCCATTGCTGTCACACTCACACACAGTGAAGTCCACTCAAAAGGAAGGAAGTATGGGCATGCTGGGAAGGGGGTGTAGGCAATAGCATGATGGGAGTGGTAGTCACAGATATTGGTCACCCTCACAATTGGCCCATCAACACCACTCTGAACCATGCTCACATCACAGGGAGTGGAAAAGAACTGACAAGATGGCTGACACTGGGTACTGCTGTGGGGAGCACAAGGCCCTGCTGGGAACTGTGCAACAACCAACAGCAGGACACCACTGACTGACATCCTGAAAGCCAACTTGCACTCACTGCAATGGAAGCACGTTCCATGGTGGGATATCTGGCTGGGTGGGAAGGAGGACTGACTGCTCTGACCATAGTTACCAGCAGCTTTTCTCACACACCCCCTTAACACAAACTCCACACAACTCACCTGGGAGAATGCAATGCCTCACACTCTAATTAAATATCCCACAAAGAACAACCACACCGGGTTATGCTGTGTGAAGCACAGGGACACTTTTGGGACTTGTAGCCAAACAAACGCCAGGACAACACTGTCAGCCATCCTGTCAGCACAGGCACACAACCCCACAGGGAAGCAGAGTCAAAAGGAAGGAAGTATGGGCCTGCTGGGAAGGGGGGTGTAGGCAATTGCATGATGGGAGTGGTAGTCACAGCTCAACATCCCCCACCCACATGGCCCAGCAAGCTCACACTGAAGCATGCACACCTCACAGGGAGTGAAAAGCCACTTCAAAGATGTCTGACACTGTCCTCAGCTGTGGGGAGCACAAGGCCCTGCTGGGAACTGTGCACCAACAAACAACAGGACCACACTGTCAGCCATCTTTCCATTGCTGTCACACTCACACACAGTGAAGTCCACTCAAAAGGAAGGAAGTATGGGCATGCTGGGAAGGGGGGTGTAGGCAATAGCATGATGGGAGTGGTAGTCACAGCTCAACATCCCCCACCCACATGGCCCAGCAAGCTCACACTGAAGCATGCACACCTCACAGGGAGTGAAAAGCCACTTCAAAGATGTCTGACAATGGTGCTCTGTTGTGGGGAGTACCAGGCCCTGCTGGGAACTGGGCACCAACCAACAGCAGGACACCACTGACTGACATCCTGAGAGTCAACCTGCACCCACTGCAAGGGTGTAATGCTTCATGGTGGGATAACTGGGCTGGGGGGTGAAGGAGGTCCGGATGTCAACCAAATACCACCAATGCTGGTCATGCACACACCTCAACATCCACATTGAAATGCATCAGGTTGGCAGGACAATGAGCCACACCAATATCAACCTCTGACTGTGACAACTTAGGACAATGCAATGTACAGGGCCGCATCCAGAGGTACAGTCACAACTGTCATGTGTTTGAACCATTGATGCCTGCAGAAACATAACATACATTGTGTGTCTCTTCCAAAAACAGGTGATGATGGGGACACAGCAGCAGATGAGGAGGAGTCCCTGTCCCAGGCTCCGGGGGACCCTGAGCTCTCTGGTGTGGAACAGCCTCTGCCCTCATCGGATGGCGAAGACCAACCTGGCACCTCCGGTGTGAGTCATCATGCAGCACCAGCAGGACCACCATCTGTACCCCCTGCACCCATTCCTCCAACATCTGCCAACACACAGACCACCCCCGCCGACACGGACAGACCAAGGACACTGAATGACAACGGCACAGGGACCACAGCCCACCGTGAAGCAACGGACAACAACCACAGTACCAACCCCCAAGGGGGCCTAGGGTCACCTGTGCATGCCACCGCTGCTCCCGCACGTGTGGCCAGGGGTGGTGGGAGGAGTGGTAGGCAGAGGTCGCTGTTTGCAGAGGGGTCTGGACTGCATGATGACCCACAACTGGCACGCATTGCTGATGCGTACCAGAATAGCACCGGAGAGGTCAGCCAGGTAGTGGGGATCCTCAAGGACATTCAACAGCAGCAGGCTGCCCATCATGCCCGCTTGGACTCCCACATGTCCCGTGTGGAGACACACATGTCCCATGTGGAGACACACATGTCTGGCATGGAGTCCAAGTGGGACACATTGGAAGAACTGACAGCGGTGCAGAGGGACATATTGACATGCCTCCGCCAGATTAGCACCAACATGTCCACACCTCCCTGTGTGCCCACAACATCTGGTGCCGCAACAACTGCAACTGCCACAGGGAGGGAGGATGACTCTGGTGGAGAGTCCTCTGCACCGCAGCGGCCTGCACGTGAGGGTCCCCCAGAAAGAAGAGGGGTCGTCCGAGGAAGGACAACTGAGAGGCCGATGGCCATGTACATGCCCCAGGAACCCAACACCTGTTCTGGAAATTCTCCTTTGTGTGCAAACTGTTCACCCTGTCGAATGCAACCCAACTCTCCCACATGACATGGGGAGTTTAATTTGGACTAATGTATCAGATGACTGTGGACTTTACTCAGGACATTTCTGCTACCAACACTTCCAACTCATCTGGGAACTTCGGATTCCAATACCAATGTACAGCACCCACCATCCTGTGCACTATCCTCACACATGTATGTAAATAAACTCACTAATACACCATACTTGCCTCTGTTGTGATTCCAATGTTGTTTTTGTCATGGAGATGATGATCTGCTAAATGACACTGTGCATGCTAACTGCTACAGCAAGTTCAACACCGTCATGTGAGTCATGGCGACGTGACACATATGAGGGAGACACACCACTAGGGCTACACAACACATAGACACCAGGGCCATCTGACTCATCGCCTACACTGATGTTGCCAGGAAATACAGTGGAATGCACAGACACCACACCTATTCAGAGTCTGTGTTAACTAGCCCACAGGTGCAGTAAGCAAATGTCAGTCAGATGTGTGACCACAGACAACGCACATCCCAAAGTGAAGCACAGGTTTATTACACATTTGTAACATGTTGTTTCCACTACAAATGCAAGGTAATCCCACGTGGCAGTGGCCACACAGTCAACAAGTGTAGAAGAAATAAAGTCCAGGGGTGTGTGGCACATCACCTGTAGGGAAACGACTGCTTCCACCCTGAAAGCTGAATCATGGTGTCGGGGGATCCGAGTTGACCAAACAACTCTGAAAGTACCCTGTGAAGGACAGACATGACACACAGTCAAAAGCACTGAAGAACAGGACAGAACTGCAATACTCATGCCCAATACATGTCACAAGATACCTACACAAAACCAAGTTAGCATGTCAACACTGTTGGGGAGTACAGACTACCTGTAAGGACACATCGCTGCACGCATCCAGTCAAGTAGCACATGGCCACACTCAAACAGCACCAGAGCACCACCCACACATATCATGCAAACTCACATCATTGGCATGACATCTCTGGATACTCACATTCAGCTGAAGAAGTTGGTGATGAGCTGTGTGCGGACATCACCCTCATCATCATCATCATCACTGGCATCGTGGGCCAGGCCAGGATCCTCCACAGGTGGCGGATGTTGGTCATCGTCATCCAGGATGAGAGGCAACTCCTTCCGCACTGCCAGGTTGTGTAGCATGCAGCAGACGATGACAATCTTGCACACCTTTGCTGGGGCATATGGGAGGGCCCCTCCTGTCTTGTCTAGGCAGCGAAAGCGGCTCTTCAGGAGACCAAATGTCCGCTCGATCTCTCTCCTGGTCCGACCATGTGCCTCATTGTAGTGCATCTGGGCTGGTGTCACAGGGTTTCTGAGGGGTGTCAGCAACCACGGCATGTTGGGGTATCCGGAGTCACCTACATACAGACAATTGCACATTAGCTGAGTTGGAAAAGAGGACGGAATACAACATTGCAGAACACACACAATGGTACAAAGTCAGTACACACCGACAAGCCAGGCACGCTGGTTCTGCATCTGTGACATCATCCTCGGGATGCGACTACTCCTCATCACGTAGGCATCGTGTGCCGAACTGGGGAAACGGGCACACACATGTGAGATGCTCATATCTGCAAGACATACCACCAGAGCATTGATCGAATGGTAATGTTTCCTGTTCCTGTATGCCTGCTCATGTGCCTGTGGTGGTACCAAAGCCACATGTGTCCCATCAATGGAGCCAATGACATGTGGCATCCTCCCCAGGGCATAGAAGTCACTCTTGACGTCAGTGAGTTGTTGACGTTTAGGGAAATAGATGTACTGGTTCAGGTATCTCAACATTGCCTCCAAAATATCGCGTAGCACACGGCTGAACATGGTCTGTGACATCCCACCAGCAGACGCCACAGTGTGTTGAAAGGTACCGGTGGCAAAGAAGTGTAGGGCTGCCATCACCTTCACCTTGGGGGTCAGCACTGTAGGGTATGGCTGGCCAGGTTTCAAATGTGGGGCCAACCGCACCGCCAATTCCTCAATCAGCGCCCTGTTGAAGCGGTACCGTCGGATGCAGTCACGTTCAACCATCGTTGCAAGGTCAGGGAATGGTCTATGGACAGCTGGTGCCCTGCAGTGCATAGGTGAAGAAAGAAAGATTGTCAGTCACCCCACATATGTGGCATTGACCATACTCAATATCACATGATACATCATTACGAGACACAAGTACCTGATGTGTGTGCCATTCTGTATGGACATATATGGCACCTACATGGCCAACATCTAACATCACAGTTCAACATGTGTTGACAACAAGTTTCAGGTTGTGCTATGGGAAATCATTAGGCTGTGTCACAGTACCCATGTACTGCTGTCACGTTCCAAACACACACCACAGTGACATGTGAGGACAGATGTGCCACAGGCATCACAGCTCATTGACAGGTAGATTCCCAGGGACCCTGTATTGCCACATGGACACTGGCATGACATGGCGTATCATGTACACGTCAGCAAAACAACCATGACTCCCACAGGTAGTGGCCCCTGTTGCCTCTGCAGGACAGACATGGACGTCTGTGACACACACACGCACAACATCAAAGTCCATGCACAAACAACGTGGATGTGGAGACTGTCTCCCATTGTGCACATGGAATCAGAGACATCGGAAACACAACATGCACACAGACTGTGGAGGGCCATCACTATTGTGGCAATGGGTCACCCTGTGACGTACATACCTTCCCACATGGGACTCAGGGTGTATGTGACATGACATACACACACAATACCTGGAAATGTGACCATGCCACATGCTCTGAACTGAACAGTTGCACATCACAGTGGTCATGTGCACAACACACAAAGGATTCTGTCCCCATGAACACGTGCACAGCCTGGGAGTGGCTGCCCCCAAGTGCCACCAAAAAAACCACATGTTGACTCCCATACACACACAGGTAATGCAGCCTTACATGCCTTAGGATACAGTGTGGACAGGCTGTGGTGTTGTAGGTGTGCCCCTGAGTCCCTGGCAAGTAAATGTGGCTGGCATACGTTCACCAGTGACAACCATGGTGACATATTCGAGTGACTTGTACAGGGACGCGTCGTACAGCAATGGACCGATCCATGTGCACACATTGGCCATTGCATATGATGTGGACGGATGCGTGTTGTCATCCGAAATACGCGTTGTACAGCAATGGACCGATCGGTGCGCACGCATTGGCCATTGCATATGATGTGGACGGATGCGTGTTGTTTTTCGAAATACGCGTTGTACAGCAATGGACCGATCGGTGCGCACGCATTGGCCATTGCATATGATGTGGACGGATGCGTATTGTCATCCGAAATACGCGTTGTACAGCAATGGACCGATCGGTGCGCACGCATTGGCCATTGCATATGATGTGGACGGATGCGTGTTGTCATCCGAAATACGCGTTGTACAGCAATGGACCGATCGGTGCGCACGCATTGGCCATTGCATATGATGTGGACGGATGCGTGTTGTTTATCGAAATACGCGTTGTACAGCAATGGTCCGATCGGTGCGCACGCATTGGCTATGGCCTGACATGGTAACGGACGCGTTTCGAAGCTTGTACGAGTCGGATGCAGTGAATTCAGTTGGCCACCCACAACAATGTTGCAAATTCATGGGTGTCATGAAGTTAAACTTTTGAAGGCTGCTGTGGGCGTGTATAAGTGGTGCAATTCCATGGATTGGCCAGATTCAGAAGATGCAAACGACTTGGACCTATCACTTTGGACACATGGGACAGTATCTGCCTCTGCAGCACACATATAATGCTGGCTGTTCCCCTGAGAGCTCACTTGCCTGCACTACATGCTCCAGGACGACATCTGCCACCAACACAGCTGCTGTCTCTGCATCCTCTGGCTACTGCAATGGCATGTACTGTGGATAGAGCCCCAGCCTTCAGCAATGAGGAGAACCAGGCCCTGCTGGACAGCCTCCTTCCACAGTACAGCAAGCTGTATGGGAAACCAGGGGAGCAGGTGAGTGTGCTGTCCACTGCCTTACTAATTGTGCATGTTGTCTGACTAGCAAGATGTACAGTGTGTACACCAGTGGCTAGCATGCTCACTGAGTAGTTGTCACCCCCCAAAGTGTGTAGTCACATGCACTGAACAGGTATAGTGCAGTAACAGTGCATTCCAACAAGGTTTGACTTCCCAGGCAATGATACCATTTAGTAACTGCTGGCACTACCTGTGTAGATCATATGCCCCTGTGACTGAAACATGTATATCCAACTGTGTGATGCACGGAAATGTTGCATGTGTAGTAATGGCCTTTTCACTTTGTCATCCTCACAGGTTGATGCCCACAAGAAGCAGGAGATCTGGCTGACCATTGTCCGGGCAGTACGATCGGTGGGGGTCTACAGGCGCAGGATCCGCAACTGCCAGAAGAGGTGGCAGGACCTTCGTGGCTGGACCCGGAGGATCGCAAGGGACCAGCTGAAGCTGTCGCCTCCTCGCAGGAGGGGCGGACACCGGACCCTGACCCCCCACATGCTCCGGATCCTGGCGGTGGTCTTCCCTGACCTGGATGGGCAGCTGAAGGCCAGACAGCAGCAAGGAGGGGGTAAGTGCTAGCCTCAACTGTGTACTATGACTGACATGCTCTATGCACTCCTTTAGCCTGGTTCCACTTCCACAGTACAACTGTCATGTCGTCCTGGACTCATGTCCCTCACTTGTGTCATGCCCCCTCCTCATTTGATACACAGGTGTGACCCTTACAGTCTGTGACTTAGGTCACTTGGGTACTGTTACCTGTGGTTCAAGTTGGGGACAGCATCATTTACATGAACTTTGTGGTGGGCTGCATGGGTGGTACAATTGCTCACAATGCCTGTGATCTGACATGTACTCTGGGTATGGCTTTGATGTGTGTTCCAATTGCTGCTCTGACTCACCACATGTCTGGGGTATGTGCCACACACCCATGGTGCTGCAGAGACCAAGGTAGGAGCCTCAGAAGTATGTACATCATGTGTGTGACACATGCATAGCCACCTGCCTAGTGTTCAGGCTCATACCATGTTGCACATGGACCAGGACTGTAATGCCTACTCCGTACATCGAAGGCACTCTGTTCTCCCACTCCCGTGTGTCAGCATACATATTGGGCATTGTGAAGAGTGCACTCAGGTGTATGCCTCTGTGTCACCGTGGTGTGGCCTTGCTATTTGGACTCCTGTAGTGTTTAACAATTTGGGGTGGCCAGCCATCTGAGTTGTGACTATGGGATCTGCACATAGGTTAATGCATAGGTCTCTGATCCCTTGACTGTGCACGATGTTGTATGAAACATTGAGGTGCAGGCAGCTTTGGTTCATTCTCATCAGGCGGTGAAGTGCACATGTGTATGGATTTGTGTTTGCAGTCACTCAAATGTCTCATTTGATTGACGTGGGATCATCTCAGTCCTCATGATGTGGGTGGCCAGGGGTGCACATGTGCACCTGTCAGCTACAGGGCTTACATTTCAAAAACTTCCATGATTGTGACACAGTGCAGACTGGTGTTGTGTGTATGCACTGCCCCTGTGACAGGAGACAGTTATGACTGACTTGCCAGACAGGCCTGTGCCATGACATTCCAATCGCAAAGGGTGATCCAGCAGTGGTGTGATATGTCCTGCATGCACACCATTGTCGCATTGTCTATCAGGACATGAGGACATCATTGTGTCTGGTGATGGAACCAAAACACGCATATCAAAAGAGACTTTGCCCATCACTTTTCCTGACACATGTACTGAGTCAGTGGCAGGAGATGGCATGTGTTTGGAGTGACACATTTCCATATGTTCTCTTGGATGTCCAAACAACTGTGTATGTGGTGCATGTGTGCACATATGATTAGTCGCATACAACAGGCAGCAGACAGATGGGTGCATGGACAGGTAGGATATGTGTGGCATCACTGACTGTCAGGCAGACAATGGGCTTCTTCAAATCAGTGCCAGCACTAATTGCAATGTCTAGCAAATGATGGCAGGGCTTGCTCTGTGATGTGCTGTACTCACTGTGGTGTGTGTGGTCAGTACAGGTGACTAATGTTGCTCTGTTTATCCTGATTGTTTGCAGATACATCCACGGCCACAGGAGGAGACATCTCCATGGACCAGGAGGAGTGGCAGAGCCAGACTGGGTCCACTGCAGGGGAGACCGAGGGACCCAGTGGCACGGAGGGTGAGGAGAGCCACACTGAGGAGACCTCAGCTACGACCACCTCGGCTGGGGAAAACAGCACTTCCAGTGAGGACTCCCTTGTGGAAGCGGGTGTCAGCAGACCAGAGGCAACGTCAAGCAAGTCTGTCCCTGCCACCACCACCATCTCCACCCTCCCATCTGCTCCTATCCCACATGTCCGTGGAGGCTCCAGTGTAGGGGAGCATGTCTCCTTCAAGCCAGGCACCGCACCCCCTGCCTCTGTCCCCCCTGCTGCCCTGAGTGTGGAGTCTGTGGACTTGCTGAAACAGATCCATGTAGGGCAGGCATCAATGCTGAGTGTCCTCCATGCACACACGGGTCTTTTGACACAACTGGTGTCATTCATGGAGGGCATGTCATCTGGCATGTCTGCCCTACATCGGACCAATCAGTCCATGGCCTCCTCACTGACGGCAGCAGTGTCCCTCCTGCAACAGTCCCTCACCCCTCCTACCTCTGCCCCATCCACAATCCCCAGCACCCTACCTGTCCCAAGCACACACACACCGGCACGCACCAGCACAGACACAAGCAGCACACAGACACACAAGCCAAAATCCAGACGCACGCACAGTCAGGGGACTGATACCTCACTCACAGGGGATGGGGCCCAGACACACACACACGCATCCACGAGCACTCCGCAGTCCTCAGATGCATCTCCCTCCAAAACCCCTTCCCTTGCCTCACCTGCAACACCCCTCCCAGAAGCTTTTCCTCTGTGAGCTTGGCCTCTTCCCCACAGATACATCTGACACGAAGTCCAGGTGGAAGAGGCGACCACCACACACAGAGGGGAGTGCCCCTCACACCCGGACACCCTCCCCAGGCACAGGCAGACTGAGGACCCCATTCGAAAGTCCCCCCGGACCAGGAAGGGCAAGACCCCACCACCACCACCACGCAGCTCCACCACACAGTCTCTCTCCTCCATCCCCCAGGTCACCACTCCACAGGTTCCACCAACACACCCTGCCCCAGGTTCCCCCACACACCGATACCGCATCCCCAAACTGCTTAGGCCCTCCCCCCCTACCACTTGCTCTTCCACCCCCAAACCAGACGCTCTGCCTGTTTGTGCCACTGGTGTGGAGACCGGGTCCCCACCTCTGTCCTGCCCACCTCATCTGCCCCCCTTCCACTCCCTTGGAGCCATGCACTGCAGTGGAGTCCACAACCACCCCGTCTGACTCGGGCACTGCAGTGGGGACCCAGTCCACTGAATCTGACCGGCCCACTGCAGTGGTTGCAGCACCCACACCATCTGACTTGTGCCCTACAGTGGTGCCGGACCCCACTGAGTCAGACACCTCCACTGCAGTTGCCGGTGACACTCCTGCACCCACCACCCCTTCACTGCCTCCTTCTGGCATCCCTGGCCTGCCCCTTGTTTGCCCCTCCGAGGGGGGATGTCCCCTGTCCGTACCAGTGCAGGCAAGCAATGGGTGACAAGTTGTCACATATAACCCTGTTGGGACTGTGTATTTGGACTGGCCATTGGCCTTAGTTTCTTTTGGACTAAAAATTTTAGTTTAACATTTGCTGAATAAAGCCTCTTTTTGTTTACTTGTGGTTTTCTTTGGATGTACATGATGTAGATGAGTATCATCATGCATTTGCAGTTGTAATAGTGTTCAGATCAGGAAAATGAAGTGTTGCTGTGATGGACTCCATGTGGTCCATGGGATATGTGTCCTAATGTAGTCTGGATCTATAGCATCCTTTGCTGCAGTCTGAGGGTGTAATGTTCAGCATTTGACACAGGGATGTACGTTTTGCATTTGTGAATTAACATCTTTGGCTTACACTGATGCACATCTGGTGGGCTTACCACTGTTCAATGTTTCTATTTCCCTGACTGTGTGCCCATCTCCACTGGACATGCAGTTTAGCACATCAATGTTGAAGGACTCATCTGTGTATACAGTGCAACTTGCTTGACACGTGTTTTGGGTGTATGCAGATGACTGACGTGACACTCCCGTACCCAGGCTGATGTGAGCAGAGCCTTCAGTGTGTTGTAGTTGTTGACTCACTGACCGAGTGTTCTGCTGACATGTTTGAGTCGTGCACAGACAAGGTTTGGCACAGCGGACCTTCTACAGGAGTGGAGTGCCCTCATGGCAGTGTGTAATCCCGTGACATTGCCTGGGCCCGTGTTGTGTGTTGTGTGAGCATGTCTGTGTGTGTTCCCTTCCCTTTTCCTACACAGGCTGTGTCCCTAGGGATGTTCCTGTTTGTGATGCTTGCTGAGTTGTCCTGGGTTCATCCAGCATCTTGGACCTGGTTTCTCCGGGATGTGGGTGCAAGGCAAACTAATGTTCATCAGGTTGTCATCCCTAGTTGTCTTTGTTGTCAGGGCTGGGGATGTGGGCAAACGCAGATGGAACACAGTCAGGATTCCCCTTGGCACTTGTTGGTTACACAAGTCATGTAATTTACAGTTTGTGGTAGCTTTCAGTGATTGTGACACGTTGTGTGTGTGACTGCTGCCACTCCTCAGGGTCAGAGCTGCAATGTTGGAAGTTGTCTATGTGTGTTCTTTGTGGGTCACCTTGGCTTCTTCATTGGTGTGTGACTGTGGCCGGGATCCCATTGATTGGGGTGGATTTCACATCATGCCCATGTACGGCGTACTGTGCAGTGTGTCGGACATTCACGAGTCTTGTTGACTGGCCATGTGTGATGGGTTTCGCACCTTAGTTCCCACCACCACCCCTGGGATTGTCATGGGTGCATGTGCAATGTCACCAGTCCATGTGAGCTTAACTGCTGCACATTGGTGGAGATCAAGGTGTGTGGTGTTGAGTGTGTGCAAATGTGAGTTGTTGTACAGCTAGACCCCTACCTCCATATTGGCCTTGGCTGACAGGCCGTGCTGATTGATTTGTGCTTGTGTAGGTGTGATGGTAGTTAGTTGCTCAGGACACATGGCTGTGGTTCACAGTGTGAACGACATCTACCTTTGTCATCACAGTGGGATTATCATGCAGGCTAGTGTCACCACAATGTGGGGTCCCTGGGGGTAGAGCTGTGGTGGGTCTGTCTCTTGCTGTGTTAGTTGCTGTTCCTACAAGCTTGTGTGACATGTGTAATTTGGGCTCCCTCTCATCTAACAATGCCTGATTGCCCACATAGGGGAATCCGATCCATGAGTTACTTTTGTGTGGCACTGTATACACATCTGTGTAATTGGAATTCAGGCCTCCTCATGTGTTGTGTGGTTGCCTGGGAACACTGGCACACCCCCCCCCCATCACCTGTTGTGTTTGATATGCAGTGTGAGGCTGCCTGTTTGTGTTTGTGCATCTGCACCACTGCATTGGCATATCTTTAGTGTGCCATTGGCTGTATGTTGTTTCGAGGATTTCCCCTGCTGTCCCTGGGACTCCTAGGTCATCAGTCAGCACAATAATCATGGTTTGTATGTCCCATTGCTGCCATGGTATGGGATTTGTTCACCTCACATCTACAGTCTCCACAGGATATCTACATTTGTGTGTCCATTGGTGCATATATGTGGGTCTGCATTATGATGGTCACTACTGTCATTGTGTAATTGATAAATGTTGACAATGTCAGCCCCCATGGGTGATGTTTGTCTGCACATGGCCAAAGGTATGTTTTATTTGCACTGCACTGTTTGCCTCACCCAATCTATGTTGCTATGGGACACAAGCACTACTTTGCCACTGATGTGTTTGTTGTTATGTGACCAGGAATCATCCATGCTGTTTGGCAGTTGCAGCTTTTTCCATGACAACACTTACCTTTTGGTCACTGTGATGATGGGGGTTTAGACCCCATTGCCACAATGTTCAAAATGTGCTTCAACTATGGACCCCACACTTACCTTTTGGTCACTGTGATGATGGGGGTTTAGACCCCATTGCCACAATGTTCAATTGGGCTTCAGCTATGGACCCCACACTTACATTTTGGTCACTGTGATGATGGGGGTTTAGACCCCATTGCCACAGTGGACATGGTCTGCTTGCATTGTGGAGGCCACACACATTTATGTGTGACACATGTGATAGGGGGTCACATTGTATGTTCAATGTCATGTTCAGTGTTGTAGGCATTTGACACAGACTACACACGCTTGTCATGATGTTGGGGTGATGTCTTTTTCTGACATTCCTTATGTTGGAGTATGCTGGTTGTGTCATGCATTACCCGTCCTATGAGTGGGGATGGTAGCAGTGACAGGCATCCAGGCCCACATGAGATGGGGTGGTGGTAGTGGTAGGCATCCAGGCCCCAATGAGTAGGGGTGGTGGTAGTGGCAGGCATCCAGGCCCCCATGAGTAGGGGTGGTGGTAGTGGTAGGCATCCATCCTACTATGAGTGGGGATGGTAGTGGTGACAGGCATCCAGGCCCCCTGAGTAGGGGTGGTCGTAGTGGTAGGCATCCAATCCCCCTATGAGTGGGGATGGTAGTAGTGACAGGCATCCAGGCCCACATGAGTAGGGGTGGTGGTAGTGGTAGGCATCCAGGCCCCCATGAGTAGGGGTGGTGTTAGTGGTAGGCATCCATCCCCCTATGAGTGGGGATGGTAGTAGTGGTAGGCATCCAGGCCCCCATGAGTAGGGGTGGTAGTAGTGGTAGGCATCCATCCCCCTATGAGTGGGGATGGTAGTAGTGACAGGCATCCAGGCCCACATGAGTAGGGGTGGTGGTAGTGGTAGGCATCCAGGCCCCCATGAGTAGGGGTGGTGGTAGTGGTAGGCACCCAGGCCCCCCTGAGTAGGGGTGGTGGTAGTGGTAGGCATCCAGGCCCCCATGAGTAGGGGTGGTGGTAGTGGCAGGCATCCAGGCCCCCATGAGTAGGGGTGGTGGTAGTGGTAGGCATCCATCCCCCTATGAGTGGGGATGGTAGTAGTGACAGGCATCCAGGCCCCCCTGAGTAGGGGTGGTGGTAGGCATCCAATCCCCCTATGAGTGGGGATGGTAGTAGTGACAGGCATCCAGGCCCAGATGAGTAGGGGTGGTGGTAGTGGTAGGCATCTAGGCCCCCATGAGTAGGGGTGGTGTTAGTGGTAGGCATCCATCCCCCTATGAGTGGGGATGGTAGTAGTGGTAGGCATCCAGGCCCCCATGAGTAGGGGTGGTGGTAGTGGTAGGCATCCATCCCCCTATGAGTGGGGATGGTAGTAGTGACAGGCATCCAGGCCCACATGAGTAGGGGTGGTGGTAGTGGTAGGCATCCAGGCCCCCATGAGTAGGGGTGGTGGTAGTGGTAGGCATCCAGGCCCCCCTGAGTAGGGGTGGTGGAAGTGGTAGGCATCCAATCCCCCTATGAGTGGGGATGGTAGTAGTGACAGGCATCCAGGCCCACATGAGTAGGGGTGGTGGTAGTGGTAGACATCCAGGCCCCCATGAGTAGGGGTGGTGTTAGTGGTAGGCATCCATCCCCCTATGAGTGGGGATGGTAGTAGTGGTAGGCATCCAGGCCCCCATGAGTTTGGGTGGTGGTAGCGGTAGGCATCCATCCCCCTATGAGTGGGGATGGTAGTAGTGACAGGCATCCAGGCCCACATGAGTAGGGGTGGTGGTAGTGGTAGGCATCCAGGCCCCCATGAGTAGGGGTGGTGGTAGTGGTAGGCATCCAAGCCCCCCTGAGTAGGGGTGGTGGTAGTGGTAGGGGGATGGTAGTAGTGACAGGCATCCAGGCCCCCCTGAGTAGGGGTGGTGTTAGTGGTAGGCATCCATCCCCATATGAGTGGGGATGGTAGTATTGACAGGCATCCAGGCCCACATGAGTAGGGGTTGTGGTAGTGGTAGGCATCCAGGCTCCCATGAGTAAGGGTGGTGGTAGTGGTAGGCATCCATGCACACATGAGTAGGGGTGGTGATAGTGGTAGGCATCCAGGCCCCCATGAGTAGGGGTGGTGGTAGTGGTAGGCATCCAGGCCCCCATGAGTAGGGGTGGTGGTAGTGGTAGGCATCCAGGCCCCCTGAGTAGGGGTGGTGGTAGTGGTAGGCATCCATCCCCCTATGAGTGGGGATGGTAGTAGTGACAGGCATCCAGGCCCACAGGAGTAGGGGTGGTGGTAGTGGTAGGCATCCAGGCCCCCCTGAGTAGGGGGGGTGGTAGTGGTAGGCATCAGGCCCACATGAGTAGGGGTGGTGGTAGTGGTAGGCATCCATGCCCCCATGAGTAGGAGTGGTGTTGGTGGTAGGCATCCATCCCCCTATGAGTGGGGATGGTAGTAGTGACAGGCATCCAGGCCCACATGAGTAGGGGTGGTGGTAGTGGTAGGCATCCAGGCCCCCATGAGTACGGGTGGTGGTAGTGGTAGGCATCCACTCCCCTATGAGTGGGGATGGTAGTAGTGACAGGCATCCAGGCCCACATGAGTAGGGGTGGTGGTAGTGGTAGGCATCCAGGCCCCCATGAGTAGGGGTGGTGGTAGTGGTAGGCATCCAGGCCCCCATGAGTACGGGTGGTGGTAGTGGTAGGCATCCACCCCCCTATGAGTGGGGATGGTAGTAGTGACAGGCATCCAGGCCCCCCTGAGTAGGGGTGGTGTTAGTGGTAGGCATCCATTCCCCTATGAGTGGGGATGGTAGTAGTGACAGGCATCCAGGCCCCCATGAGTAGGGGTGGTGGTAGTGGTAGGCATCCAGGCCCCCCTGAGTAGGGGTGGTGGTAGTGGTAGGCATCCAGGCCCCCCTGAGTAGGGGTGGTGGTAGTGGTAGGCATCCAGGCCCACATGAGATGGGGTGGTGGTAGTGGTAGGCATCCAGGCCCCCATGAGTAGGGGTGGTGGTTGTGGTAGGCATCCAGGCCCCCCTGAGTAGGGGTGGTGGTAGTGGTAGGCATCCAATCCCCCTATGAGTGGGGATGGTAGTAGTGACAGGTATCCAGGCCCACATGAGTAGGGGTGGTGGTAGTGGTAGGCATCCAGGCCCCCATGAGTAGGGGTGGTGTTAGTGGTAGGCATCCATCCCCCATGAGTGGGGATGGTAGTAGTGACAGGCATCCAGGCCCCCTGAGTAGGGGTGGTGGTAGTGGTAGGCATCCATCCCCTATGAGTGGGGATGGTAGTAGTGACAGGCATCCAAGCCCCCATGAGTAGGGGTGGTGGTAGTGGTAGGCATCCAGGCCCCCTGAGTAGGGGTGGTGGTAGTGGTAGGCATCAGGCCCCTATGGGTGTGTATGGCATTGGTGATAGCCATCCCGCCCCTATGGTTCTGCTGTTCCTAGTGTACGTCATTTCTGCATCCCTATGTGTGTGTGACATATGTCGGGTACATGTCGTTTGTTTGTGTTGTGGGTGTTTGACTTACCGTTTGCGCCGTACGCGTCCGTACCGGTTCCGGTAATAGATGTAGAGTATTGGTATGACCTGCACGATGGGATTCATGGTTGGGTCGTCTCGTTCGGGTTTCTCGTGGCTTCGACTCGTACTCGTCGCTGGCTTGTTCGTCTCGTAGCCGTGGATCGTCTTGTGGCGCGAATCGGAGCTTATGTACAGCTCTCCCGGATGCTCTGACGTGCCGGACGTAGCGACGGGTTCGGCGCGTACGGAAGGCGCATCGTACTAGTCCGGCCGGAAGGTGCTGTATATTTGCTTCCGTGCGACTCGATTCGGCGTTTACGGATCCGGCTTGGGCGGGGAACAGGAGCTGGAATGGGTAAGTACGGCTCGCTCGGAATCTGTGCTGTTATGCGCATCGTACTTGCTCGTTCGGACAACTGTTCAAATCGGTCGGGAAACACGTGTTCGGCTTGGTTTTTTTCTGGACAAATAGTGTTAGGTGCGCTTCCGGCCGAGATCGGAATCGACCCCTAAACCAGCAAAAACAGAGTCAAAACCGGGAGGTCAGAATGCAAAAACTCAGGGGAAACACGCCAAAAGATGCCAAGTCTAACACTAGCTAAATACTGCAAAAAATGTGGAAATACTTTAAGAAAAAGTAAAATGTGAACTGGGAAATTTTTATGCGTGGCAATTCATAATTTTTTGTGCGGTTATGTGAAGGGGAGAAGGTGTTAACATTTCAGGGAGTATTATACTCCTGATAGTTGATCGACTGCTGGATGTTTTATCAATAGTTACATGAGTATTTGGCTGATTCACAGTTCAGTGATTCAAAGGAACTTGCATTACATACTGACAAGTGAGTAGTGAACCAGGCAGGACAAAAGAGTTAGAGGTGTTCGTTGGCAAAAGGCAATGTTGACAAGGGTAACATTCATCAGGCACATGCTTTAAAAAGGAAACACAATTGTTCTCAGGTGACTACATAAGGGAAAATTTCTAAAAGAAATGCACATTTTTTGGAGGGCCATGAGTTTCGGAATGTGTTGTCAGGAGTATTATTGGCGATAGTGGGGTTAAACCTCAAATCTCTCGCAATAGCTATAACCCTTTGGATGGATGACACCAAATTAATTGGCACACAGCATAATGCAGTTAGCCAAAAAGTGTTTGGTGTATGAGCAGTATACCCATCCAAGGCTATTCTTGCCTTTTATTGTCACAGTTCCATTATAACAGGTGAGGGTTTTAGGTGCATAGTACCGGATTACCATCAGAGACCTTTACATAGTAGTCAAGATCAGAGAGGTTCTGGTTGGGCCATGGGACTATATCAGATTGGAGTGCCTGTTTGGGAATGGCAATAGAGGCTGGGGTTCGATGGAGGCCATGTCCAGGACAAGATAATCCACAAGCAAACCAGACTTTAGGCAAGGTGAGATCTGTAAGACTTTGGGTTACTGGTTTAATGGGGTGAAACCCTATTCAAGCAGCAACCTCAATCCTCATCAAGGTGAAGTCACAAGTAAACCCCAAATTAACCTGTGCTCAACCCCTATAAGCTTGGCACAGAGCAGCCAGGTTTAACTTAGAGGCAATGTGTAAAGTGTTTATGCAGTAATTCAAACAATAATAAAGTGAAACACAACTGAAGAAAAAACCCACACCAATTTAGAAAAAAATAGAGTAAAATGTAATAAATAATTTAAGACTAAAATTAAAAAAATACAATTAGTAGAACCGGAATGCAATTTTAAAGATTTAAATGAAAATAGGGTGATGCGAGATCCTTGCGTGTAGATGCGTCACACAGCTGTGGTTCCGGAAAATGGAGATGGGCGATGCAAAGTCATTGCATGGAGATGCATCATACAGCGGCTGTTTTGATGAGCTGCAACGGGTGATGCGAGGTCCTTGTTTGGAGATGCATTGAGCAGTGGCGGTTTCGATGAGCTGCAGGGCTGTGACGCATCATCCTACGTCAGGGATGCATCACGTAGTGGTTCTGATGCAGAGTTTTGGGTGGCTATGAGTTGCAATGCAGTACCGATGCAGTTGTTTGGGAGACGATGCATCTCGCTGTGTCGGTTCTGCTGGGGCCACAGCTGGGCTGGCAGAGCACCTTCAGGCCACTTCCAAGAGTCCAGGACTGGAGTGGCACCACTTTGAAGGGCTTGACTCAAAGCTGGCAGAGTCCAGGAGCTGCGCTCAATAATGTGGAGCCAGTTCTGTCCCTGAGCTCTGATCAGGAGGCCAGCAAACTACCCTTTGAAGTCACTCTGATGGTCCGGGGTTTAAGATGCAGGAGGGAAGCAGGGCAACAGAGTGGCAGTTCTTCTTCCAGCAAAGTAGCACAACAGTCCTTTTTTATAGTCTCCCACAGGTCCAGAAGTTGGGTCTGAAAGTCCATTGTTTATACCTGTTGCCCACTTTGAAGTAGGAGAAGGTTCTGGATGTTTCCTCCCACCAGAGGTGTCAGGCATCCCCTTCCTCCCTTCCCTGGCCCCAGCTTGTCTGGGGACACAGAAGACTAGCAACAAACCCTTTGTGAGTGTGTTCAGGCAGGGCCTTTGTGATGTGCAAGTGTGGTAGGTGACAGCTCCTCCCCCTTGTTAAGTCAGTGTTGCCCAACCCGCCAATACCTATCTTTACTTTGCCTCACTGTCTGGGAGCAATTTACAAATACCAACTGCAAGCTATGCCTAGTCATGTGACCTAGGGACAGGCTTTAGGCACCAAATGGCTGGGACCAGAAAATACCAACTTTCTATAAGTGTCATTTTAAGAATTGTGAATCTGACTTTACCATTAAAGAGGGCTTTTAATCACAATTATTTAGATTTCAAACTCGACCTGTCCACCTGCTCCCAAATGAAAGTTATCACTTATTAAATGTAATACGGAAACGCAATGAGAATGGTAGACCTTGCAGCAGTGTAAAAAACACATTTAAGAGTTTTTCACTACCATGACATGTAAAACTTAAAAGTGCATGCCCAACTTTTTAAATACCCTGAACTCTGGTCTCTGGGCTGTTCAGGGCCCACCTAGGGGTGACCTATATGTATTAAAAAGGAAGGTTTGGGACTGGCAAAAGGTTTAGTTTGCTAAGTCAAAATGGTAGCTTAGAACTGCACACATAGGCTGAAATGTCCGGCCTGAGACATGTTCTACTGGGCTTCTTAAATGGGTAGCACAATCAGTGCTGCAGGCCCACTACTAGCATTTAATGTAGATTTTCCTAGTAATTTATGAAGAAAAGTCTTAATTTTATTAAAGGCACAGAGGCGAGTATTATGCTTCTCTAATCTTGCCTTTATTTGAATAGCAGCAGTCAAGAACTAGAAAAAACTAAAAATCCCATGAGGCTTAGGGACAATTAACCAATAGGGGACAAAACGTAGTCCAGGTAACAACCAATCGAAACAAAGAATCACCTATAACACCTATCTTGACTGCAAACGGTCCTCTTTTCTTGCTGCTCGCAGTCAAGATAAGTACTGCACATTGTTATTCTTATCTCAATTCTTGTTGTTACTGCTCAAGTTCAAAATTGTATGTGTGGTATGCCTCTATGTTTACTTTCAGGTTTCTTGCAGACATGTTGCGGCTGTGTCTGAGAGCTCTCCATACCCCACGCGCTGCCTGTGCGTCTCGGCTGCGTTTGCCATTTTGGTGTTGCAGTTGAGATGCACCTTCTATTTGGTTTTGCTCCAAATATTTGCCTTGTACTGTGATGTTGCAGTTTGTGCTGGCCTTTCTCGGCCTCCCACATTGTGGCAGCCTTCTCGTTTGAGCCCCGGTTCATGTCTGTTTCGCGATCCGGAGTCTAAGTCCCTCTTTACTCAGTCTCCTCAGGCTTTTTTCCCTTGGAGTCTACATGCCCTTAAGGAGGGAACAGTGTTCCATCTCCTCCCCATTTAGTTTTAACCCCTTTTTTTGCCATATATGTTTTCCACATTGTAGAAAATGGAGTTAGATAGCTCCCCTTTGTTACAAGAAAATGATGAGGATGGAGATACTCTTAAATACAAATTAAATGAATGTATCCAATCCTCAATGGAGCTGGCTGTTCCTTTCACCCTTACACCCATAATTTAAAAATAAATACCCAAAGATTTTAAAGAAAAGAAACAAAACAATTGCACAAATCATTATAATTATTACATGATTTAGGATTGGTCTCGCCATTCCCGCCCTAGCAAGCAGGCAATCCTTTCACCAATCTTACTAAAACCCTTCCCTATCTCACTGAAACAGGAACCTCCAATCTCCCATACGTCATGCTCTTCTAAAGCTTGGAATTCAAGAGAAATATTAGTAACATTGTTTAAATATGTATTAATAACAGTTATGAAGGTGCCACATTACTTAACCTTCAGTGCCTTGCAAACTCCACCTTCCTTTGCAAGAAGGATATCTAGTGCTAAGTGGTTTTGCATTATCATTGCCCGCATAGCTACTACCTCAGAGTTAATTTGAGTTAGGGCTCCGGCCATATTAGAAGCAAGCCTATCCACAAGTTTAGATGAACATCTAATTTTCACATCATTCATACCACACCTATAGGAAGGATAATAGCACTAATTACACAGCAAGTTGAAATATGCAGTCTAACCACACACATAATAAATTGTTCTCAGATTCAGCTCTTCACCAATCAGAAAATCACCATTTATAACATAACTTCTTTCACACCCACTGTTTCCCACGTATTCAACATTACCAACTTTCAAAGAGACACGAACGACCATACATAACTCACCCTTCCTCTCACGTTCCATTCTCATTTTTGGATGTAAATTTGACAATCTAAACCCTTCTTCAGCTTTAATCTGTTCTTTTATCTGTACTCTCATCTCTTCAATCTCTCACAATCTTCACTCTCTTCTCATTGTTCTCTTTTCAAAATCATATTCCTCTTTACTTAAACCACACTCATACCCCTGGTTAATAATTTTAGTGTAATGCTTAATTTGTGCAAATGTTTACAGAAATGTACCATATTTAAAACCCTTATTAGCACCTTCATCTTGAGACACAGGCAGATCTTTCAGTGAAACCTTGAAATCCAATTAACAAGGAGACAAAATTCATTCTTCTTTAAAATACTAACAAACACATTACACGAAAGGCTATACGACAGCAGAAGTTGTAAATAAGTAGCACTGTCACCTACAAAAGAGGGAAGAAATGTGCAAAAGTAGCAGTTTTTAAAGGTACATTATTTGTATATATTCTCCCAGCATTTAAGTATAGATATTATCTAAGTCTGGGCGGTGAACTCCGCTCCGCTACCGGAGTTTGCAGAGTTTTCCGCACTCCGCATTATGCGGAGCTTGCGGAGTTCCAAAAAACTCCGCTTCGCGTAGTGGAGTTTTTTTCCTCGCTCGCGTTCGTCAACGTCAAGTTGGCGAGCAAGAGTGAGGAAAATCCACCTCCTGGCGAGATTTTTCCTCGTTCGCGATCGTCAACATCAAGTTGGCGATAGTAAGCGTGGAAAATCAACCTCCTTGCGAGGTTTCTCAACGTGGGCGGTCAGATTTCTCATTGCGAGTGGTCGCGTATGCTCGCGACCGCTCACGTTGAGAAACCGTCAGTTCCCGTTGAGAAAGCTGCCGCTCGAGTAAAAATCTACTCGAGCAGCAGAAAGGAAGCAGCGCCCACTTGAGCTGTGCATGGTACCGCTTGTGATGATTGCACAGTGCGGACAAGCACCTGGCACTGAAAATCACCGCAAACGGCCTTTATCTAATGCACCCCGCTGCTCGCGGAGCTTCGCGTAGCGTGGCGGAGTATTTTTGCACTTCGCGGAGTTCCGCTCCGCGAACTCCACCCAAGCTTAATATTATCCTGAAATTCACTCACTAAACTTTCCATATGTGTCTGTGTGTTATGTTTTACTTCTTTATGTACTGTTATTTATTCAAAGTTTGAGGAGACATATCTCAACGGAAAATCTAAGCACAACAACAGGCCCATTAATAGGACAATAAAACAAATAATTTTACAGCATTTGCAGTGTGCCATTTTCCATTAAAGCAATAATAAACTTGTCTTCTTTTCTTCTTATTTATTTAAAACAATAATTTTAAAGTCCAAATAAACTTTTAAAAAATTGACTTTTTTTCCTCTAAAGTTCATTTAATTTATTTCATTGGTCTATAGATTATTTTCTTCTTCCAGATTTTGCCAAAAATTCTCACAATTGTCTTAAACTGTCTTTTCAAACTAGTCATGGTAGTTCTTCTTTTCCTGATTCAATCCCAGGTTCACTTTCAATAGTGTATTTGTAACAATTTACTGGACTATTTATCTCTGATTCTGACTCTTCTTCTTCCTCAGACACTGTTGCTAGATATACCTATCCAGGTGATGCATACTTTCTATTTGGTGTTCTCTTTCTTGCTGGTCTTTTAGCAGCTGGTGATTAACTCTCACTGTTCTCTGTGTCTAGTTCAATTACTTCAGATTTTTTGTTGATTGACTTCAGTCTCTCATTTTACCAGTGTGTTTGCTTACATATTTTTTTTCAGTGACTTTATTGCATCAACCCTAATATGTGACTACTGCTGAATCTTTGCCACTCACTGATGAACTTGAACTCTGATCACGATCTGGAGCAGTATTCACTGTGAACTGTGTTCTTCCTCTGGGGGTTTTGTGACTCAAACTTTCAATGGGAGTCTTTCATTGTTTGGATCAGAGATTTATTTATTTTGAAAGTTTTATAGAGCGCGAACAAGACCCAAGGGGGTATCAGAGCGCTGTACAGTGTTGTCGTCAGCAATTATACAGAACATAAAGAAGGTAATACATTAGTATCAGTGGTACAATCTAGCGCTTCGAGTAAAACATCTTACAGATAGAAAGAACCAAGATATACGATGAGCATCAAGGAATATTACTAAAAAAGTTTTTTTTTTTTTAAAAGGGAGCAAGCAAAAATTAACTACTTGCTTTCACTCATGCCTTTGTCATTGCACATGCCCTTCACTCTACCTCACTTTGAAAGTAGACAGCACTACTGGTCAGGGCTGACTTTAGAACTAGTGGTGCCTGCTGCAACAATCTTTTTGGTGCCCCCATAACCTCTTTCTCCACGGCATGCCACTTTTTGATAACAGCTCATAGGTCGCTATTCTATATTATGATTATACCTTATAAACTGCAAGTACCCCAAGCATCTCTGTGACAAAAGCAGTAAGCCACTGAGTAACCGCAATAAATACAGATCTGTAATCTGCATTCTACACATTCTTTGCAGCAGGCATATTAACCCCCTGCGCTGCTTGATGAGTCAAAACTGCCACTTGAAAAAACCTGATCTCTCTCCAGCAGGAACATTAATCACTAGTTATCTTGACATTTTTATTGCTGCCTGAAAAGTGCTAGATGCACAAGGATTTCTGCAGCAGGTGCTTTTACATCAGTGAATTATTTCTGAAGAGAGCACCTGCCCCAGCTCAGCACCAGGTGCAGCTGCACTGGTCGCACAGCCCTAAAGCTGGCTCTGCTACTGGTACCTTCACTGGGATTTTGATCTTTACTTTCTTCGACAAGCTCCTCTATGACTTCATTGGTTGTATCAGTTTCACCAGTTTCACTTTCAAAGTTTCCACCCCCTCTGAATCCACCCTGCAAATTTGAGCTTTACACTTTGAATCATTGGGTGTTTTCACCACATCTTCATCCACCACCTTCACTTTTTTTGTGTGAGCAGCGTGGATCCACTGTGGGATTCCAGCACACTTTCCAACAGTTTTAGTCACCTAGAACTACTTGATTAGAGAAATTCAATCTCTGTTCAAGGCAGTTCTTCCTTACGTGTCTTCTGGCAATTACACAGTCACCAGGGCTTAGGTTGTGACACTGAACTTCTTTTGTTGCTTCTATGGCCAAATTCACTTGGTGAGAATGATTTCACCATATCAGCCAGACCCTTATAGTAATCTAGAACAATATCATCTGTAGTTGAAACAAGGGCAGCTAAGGGAGTATAAGCCAATCTCATTTCTCTACCCGTCAGCACCTCAAGTTGTGAGGGGAAAAACTTTTTTCTCATCAAAATAAGAGGAAAAGCATCAGGCCACTTCAAACCAGTAGACGTACACACCTAGGCTAACTTGTTTTTTACAGTCCCATTCATTCTTTCAACCACGCTGGAAGATTGAGGATGATAACCACAATGAAACTTCTGTTCAATTTAGGGAGCAGTGCAAATCAGTTGTAAACATTTATTCTTAAAATGGGAGCCACGATCTGTCTCAATAGAGTTTAGTAAGCCAAACCTCTGAAATAATTCCCTCAACTGAAGCTTGGAAATTGTCAGACTATCTGATTTCTGGGTGGGCTGGGCCTCAACCCATTTAGAAAACAAACAAACAGTGATCAGAATTTATTTAAGACAATCGCAAACTGGCATTTCAATTAAATCTGCTTGCAGTCTTGCAATTGTGCCCTCTATTTTAACACGTCTTCTTTTCCTGGTTATTCTTTTGGCATATAAAGCAACGTGTACACAGATCCTCCACAGCACTTCTAAAATGTGTATACTTCCAATACTTCTTGAAAACCCTAATCATGGTATCTCTACCTTAGTGTGACTGTCCATGAAAGTAACACACCATTGTATACAACGTTGAATTAGATAGATATGGATAGATATGGATAATTAATATATGGATAGACGAACAGGAAATTCTATCTACCTTACAAGCGGGTTTTCGTCCCCATGTCAGTACAATTGACCAAGTTTTTAGATTCATGATGATTTATTGGAGCACTGTGATTTTAGCCGGGGGGACACTATACTCTGCATTTATCGATCTAAAATCAGCTTTCGACCTGGTGCCTCGACATAAGCTTTGGGACACACTAAAGGAAGCAGGGATGCCCCCAAGCTTCTACTTTTTATTATTAAATTGCATGAGTCTAACTACGCCCAGGTTCGGTGGGGACAGCAGGGTGAATTAACGAACCGTTTTCCAGTAAGCAGGGGTGTACGGCAAGGGTGCGTCTTGGTCCCCACCCTCTTCTCCCTGTTTATAAATAAGGTTATTTCATACTATTCTGCCTACCCAACTGATGCCCCTACTTTTGCCTGTTCAAGGGTCCCATTATTGATGTTCGCAGACGACACTTTAATTTTGTCTAAAACTCAATCTGGTCTGAAACGAGCCCTTGACAGATTTACTGTTTTTTGCAACGATCATGAGCTAGCAGTTAACGTTGACAAAACTAAGTTCATGGTGTTGCATAAACATAAAATAGTTAAAGGCAGAGTAGAAATGAACAAAGTGTTCTTGGAGCAAACCGATATCTTTACATATTTGGGAGTAACAATGGGTAGGAGGATGAACTGGAAACCCCAGATAGATCTGCTAGTTCTTAGGCACAACCAATTAACAGGTGCCCTTTTAAAAGAACAACGGGGCATATTAGCAAGACCCACGTTAAAATTATCGCCGTTTTAGCGGCAGGAAACTGCCGCTAAAACGGCGATAATGGGCTTGCTAATATGCGTTATGGAATTCCAATAGAAGCCCAGGTTAGATGTCCGGCACATCTAACCTGGGCTTCTATTGGAATTCTATAATGCATATTAGCAAGCCCATTATCGCCATTTTAGCAGCAGTTTCCTGCCGCTAAAACTGCGATAATTTTAACGTGGGTCTTGCTAATATGCCCCAACGTCTTTCCCATACTAAACCGGTAGGTCCAGCACTATCAATCTATAAAGGGAAAATTAGGGCATCGATAATCTATGGAGCAGAGCTTTGGGGTTTCGAAGATCTAACTCCCCTAGTCCTTGCTCAAAATAAGTTTTTGAGATCATTAACTGGTCTCCCTCAATCGACTCCTCTTAAGCCCTTACTTTTAGATATGGGTTGCACCTCATTTGAGGAGGAAGCGGGTTTCAGACCCCTGGCCTACTGGAGACGGTTATGGACAACACCAGAGTTAGCACCATATGCTAATGCAGTAAAACATATCAGAGAAGTAGATCTATCCTCAAAAATCAAGTGGTTACAAAAGATTAAGGGCACATTATCTGACATGGGGCTTAGTCATTTGTGGGAAGACCCAGCAGGGAACTTGTTCCCAAACAAAAAAGATTTTAAAGCATTATATAGGGACATGGTTAGTCACAAGACCATGTTACTGGTGAGTAGGACATCCTTGACAGGCATTTTTTTAGAGTATAAGTCTGAATCAAGACTTGAAGCATATTGGGATTTTATTGAGAGACCCCTTGACAGGAAATTATATCACCAATTTAGAGTGGGTACCCTTCCCATAAAATCTTTTACGGCAAAGTGGAATAATATTTTAGACAATAAATGCCCGACGTGCATAACTATGGAAGAGTCCATTGCACACATATTCTTTGTGTGTCCTGTATATAAGGGTCCTCGACAAAAATGGCTTAAGCCTATCTGTCTAAATCTAGGCACAAGTTCATGCCAAATAGCTATGCGTATTTTAAAAACAGATACACGTGAAGATGTAGCTATAGCCATGGCGAAATTTCTGAGTTGGACATGGGCACTTAGAAGAACTAGTTTGGTGGTTACAGCGGTCACTACTCCTTAATAATTGACTTGCACATATTTACTGTGGTCCACCTCCGTGTATTATATTTCCTGGAAAATTGGATTTTTATATGTTATTTTAAAATTTTAATATCTATTTTTACTATTGTTATACAAACCTAAATTCTCTCCTTTAAGCCACGTATGATTTTAACGGATAAATTTCCTTTTATAACGACTTTGCAAAGCAATTTTAAACTGTAATGATTATTTTGTTCTTGCTGCATTTTCCTATGATATTTTAAGATATTTTGATATTGTATGTTTGTATCTGTGTCTTTCATGATTGAAAAATATCGAATAAAGACTACCAGCAAGCAGAAAAAATTAGATAGAATATATTTATGTTCAGGGTTGACCTACAAATCTTGATAATTTCTCTTTTAACCCAACCTTTCCTAATTTCTTTTGTCATCTTCTGTAGCTTCCTCCTGAAGGTCTCTCGATTCACTAGAAGTTTGAAGTGAACTCAGCAAGAAGCAACAGAAATTGTTAATGTTTTGAAAATAACTTGTTCTTGAATCATCTTGTTCATTCTCAGTCTTTTGAATTACTGTTTCATTATCAAGTGCACAGTGCCTGGATTCTTGATCAGCATATCTCTTTTCAAAATGGACCATACCTTTTCCAGCCTTATGGGTGGCACACTTGACTACAGTAATCTATTTTGGCTGTTGTATTGCTTTTAACAAGTAACATACATATAGACTGTACCTGATGGCAGCTCCAGAAGATGTTATAAAACACCTTTGTGACCACAATTGTAAAATAAATCATGGACCACTCCAAAACCTTACTGGCTGTCAGTATAAATTGTCACAGTCAAATATTCTGACAAGCAACAAGCTCTTGTCAGTGTAACCTACTCTGCCACTTGTGCTGAAGATACATTCAGCAGATGTGATGCTTCAAGAATCTCAGAAATGGAGCATACTGCATAGGCAGCTTTCACTGCTCCATATTGGTCTCCTAAGCAGGAACAATCAGCAAACAGATCAGTCATTTCTATAAAAAATCTCTTTTATATCTGGTCTTGGTCCATAATTCTGTAACACCGATGCAGTCATGTTGAGGTTCATTATCATCATCATCATCATCATCTTTGTCCCTGTCCTCACAGCTTTTGATTGAAATAAGAAGCAATGTTGCTGGATTCAATTAATTGCACCTTTTGAATGAGATGTTTTTAGTTGCTAGAATGACTTGTTCATATCTGGTGAGACAAATTTTTGTCATATAATGAGTTTGTGTGCGTGTCAACAAAATCTCAACAGAGTGTAGCACAAGCACAATTAATGTGGGTCCCATCACTATCCATTCCCTTTGATCAGTTGTAATACAAACAGGTGCAACCAATTTCAAACAACTAGAAGACTTATAGCTACTGGATCCAACACAGCTGAAAGATAGGCCAAAGGCCTCTTGATCCCTCCATTTTTTACCTCAATATCGAAAGGACACACTCCCCTCTCTTGTGGCAGTAAAGATAGAAATTCTTTTAGTCTGGCTTTCCAAGGGTGGATGCATTACACAAACATCCTCTTAAAACTCGGAAGTCCTCTGAACATTCTTCCTTAAATGGTACTGGATCTTCTATTTAACTATGGGCCAACTTTACTAAGGGTTTTGCAATCAAGGAAAAGTTTGCGAATCCACAGATGACAGTAGCCAACAATTCCAAGTAACATCCTCACCTCCCTCTGCGTGGTAGGAGGAATTATTTTCTAAATTGTAGAAACAAGTCCTTTGGAGACTTTCCTTGCACTGTTCTCTATGCTGTGTCCAAGATATATCCCTTCCTTTTTAGGGTACTGCATTTTTGTAGGGGAAACCTTGTGACCACTGTCAGCTAAGTGATTCAACAGAGCAATTGTGCCAAGTTTACAGTCTTCTTTTGTCTTAGATGCAACCAGTAAGTCATCAATGTACTGCACCAAGACTGAGTTACAGGACAACTTCACATTTTCTAGATCTTTCTTCAGGATCTGATTAAAAATTGAAAGACTTTCAGTATACCCTTGTGAAAATTTACATCAAATGAGAACTTTATCTTGAATTTGGAATGCAAATAAAAACTGACTCTCTTCATGAAGAGAAATCGAGAAGAATGCTTGGCATAAGTCAATGACTGTATGCCACTCTGCATCTGATGGAATTTGGAATAGCATTACTGCAGGATTCAGTTCCTCTGGACAACCAAGAATCACTATTTTATTTATTTTTCTAAAATCCTGTATGATTCTCCATTTTCTACTCTGTTTCTTAATAGCCAACATGGGAGAGTTGCTGGGCTACTAAGCACTTCCCGAAAAATTCCCTGGTCAATCATTTTTTCAATGACAAGCTTCATTCCTTCTTCTGCTTCTCTAGAGAGTTTGCATTGTTTAGTTCTGGGGAAAACACCATTAGGTTTTATATTGATCTTCACAGACTTGGATCTTTTTACTAAACCTATCTCTTTACCAGATAAATCCCATACCTTTTCTTCGACAACATATCTAAAATCCAGATGCAGATCATTTTTGGTTAGAACTGGAAATAATCAAACTTTTGAGTCAATGTTTTAATTTTTAACTCTATTTGGTCAATTGTGTTTCAATTGCAACACCATCCAGTGTATAATAAATCACACAGTACATCTTGCCATTCTTATTTAAAAAAGGACATCTGCTGTGACTTGATTAACAACCTGTTTATTTATTTCTGATCCCTACAACTTGGACTTCTATTCTAGAGACTCGTAGATTTGGGACTTCCACAGAAGGTACTGTGGAACGGGTAGCTCCTACTCTATCAAAAAAGAAACTGGGTGATCGTTGACTTCACTGTCAATGTATGGGCCACTTTGGTCTACCTTTAACAATGCTCCAAGTAGGCAATCCTCCTCATATCTCAGGTACCATCATTGGGGATTATTTTTCTGTGGAAAACTGAAGCTCTCAAAAACTTTACCCAATTGATGTCTTTCTCTCGAACCTTTTATAAATGCGCAATCACCTGCTTATATTTGTTAGCTATGCTGTCAGGAGGAGCATTATTCGGTGCAACCCTTGCTGGTTCCTCAATCAGCCAAGCAACAGCAACCTTACACTTGGACCATAAATTGCTAGAAACTACAATTTCAAATAACAAATTTGAATCAGTCCAAAGTATTTTCAAAATAGTTGTCAACCTATGGACCTCCGTACACCACTTTTCAGGTCTTTCTCGCAGTTTTAGAAACTTTGGGGCATATTATCAAGCCCATTATCGCCGCTTTAGCGGCCGTTTTCGGCCGAAAAGCGGCGATAATGGCATCGCACTATTAGCAAGGACACGCTAGCACGTGTTTCCTTGTCTCAGCACCGGTTTTCCTTACGCCTTGCATCGCATCTCTAATGAGATGCAAAGTAGGCGTTCCCAAGAAAAACAACATTAAAAATATCGCTATCTGTCCTTCGCAGTATTTACAAGCCCGCCCAGGACACCCATAGCGATATGAAAGCCACGCTAACCGCGGTTATCGCCGGTATTTTACGTCTGAGAAAATCCTGACTTCACTATCTTTTACATGGGAGGTGGATTGTACGGCTAAATCCACATCTCCCTATTACTAAGGATTCCCCTATGGCTGCAGGTTTATCGCTGGATTCACAGCGATAAACCTGCATTTCGCCACTATTGCCGGATTTTTCATCGCCGTGGAGATAAGCGTTGTAAATAACGCGATATCTCGGCGATCAAATCCGGCAATAGCCGGCGTTAAACAAAATCTTGCTAAGCACGCTCTGCGATATTTATCGCTGCTCGTTGATGATATGCCCCTTTGTTGTAAAGACATAAAGACCAGCTCTCATCCAAGGCACATGTACATAATTCCCTCCATGTACTTCTCTTAATGAGAATTCTGAAGCTGCCCCTGTTTCTAAATCAATGGGGAACCTCTTTGCCTTCTTTCCTGTGTCTGCACCATTCTTTTTCTTTTCGTCCCTCTCTTCTATCTTTCTCTTTAATTTCTTTAAGTCACTTCATTCTCTTGGTCTTTCAATTAAATCCTTAATGTGAGCTTTTAATGTTATTTATCCCAATTATTTTATTTCATCACTGGACAAATCAATTTTATAATTTCTTCTCACAAATGTGGACCTCACACTCATCAGCTAAATCCTCAAGTTTATCAAGCCCCTCGTTTGCACATATTGCTGCTTGTTTAATCAAATATCTCATCTCATCAACATTATATGTCAAAAGCTTGTCAAGGTCAATTGTTCCCTGAAACATTTCTACAAATTCAATTTTTAAAAGCCCAACATTAATGACTCTCTTTCTATGGTTTCTCAATAACAGCAGCAGTAACAGGTAATTCAACTGAGGTTAGAGAAACAACTGAAGTATCTCTACTAGTACTCGCACTGCTATCAGGCAGGCACTTGCTGTTGTACTGGCAACCACAGGTGTAGTTGTTCTCTGTAGTGGCGCACCTGTACTGTTTCCTGCTGCACCTGTATCTGGCACTACAGCTGGACCAGGTCCCTGTCTTTGTACCATATCAGTATAGGAAGAAGGTCTCAAATTAAAAAGATCAATTAAAATGTTATCCTCCTCATCTGAATCTTGAATTTGTTTTTCTTTTTTTCACTCATCAGCTTTCTTTTTGTCTGTTTTTTCTTTAACTAGTGCAGTAAATACTCTTTGTCTTTCCATCATGTCCTCCCTCCAGCGCCTTTCCTATTGATCCCACTGTTTGATGTAAATTTCGGGGTGTCTTGATTTTTTAGATACAGTATTTTGCTCCTACAAGAATACTTGGCCTCCCTTTAGCTTTACAAGAGTTTTCATATTAAAAATTCTTGTTATGATACCTTATAGGAAATTCAAGGCTGCATTGTTCCAAGCAAGTTTTGAAGAGTTGGAGGTCCAAGCAAGGGGTTCTTCAAAGGGCAGCTAGCACCCTATTGTTGAAGAAACTTCCCACTGATATCTCTTCCCCTGCCCATCACTGAAATGTTAGCTCCAAAGCAATGCGTCTGTCCCTACCAACTCCAACCGCTTCCATTTTGTCCAGGTTACCCTATTTCAAGGGGATTCCAGTCCCTCCTGCTAAGAATCTCCCAAGAGGTTGTGCTGGCTGTTGAAGCCATTGGGGCCGATTCCGATCTCGGCCGGTAGGGCTCAGAATCGGATTTGGCTTTACCGGATCCGATTCGGAGGCCTTTTTCCCGACCGATTCGTACATTCGTCCCAGCGAGCAAGTACGATGCGAGCGCACGCGAAATCGCCGACCGACTCGTTCCCGGGTCCGAACCGCTCCGACCGACTCGTACGGACACCGCTCGCACCACGCAATGGAGACGTTTCCCGACCGAGTAAGTACGATGCGCGCTTCGAACAGCCCGACCGACTCGTAGCGTCCGGCTCCAAAGAGCTGTCGGAGCCGGACTACGGGGGTCCGTGTTGGACCCCCCTGCATGCGTAGCCGCACGAGTCGCACACAGTCCCCCCTAAACATGCATGTACGGTGCGAGTCGCACCGACGCGTACCCACTGTAGGGGACCCCCTGTTCACGACGTACCCATTCAGTCAATGGGAGCCCGTGTACGCGTTGTACGACCGGCTCCCATTGACTTCAATGGGAGTCCGACCGAATCGAGTCGGGCAGCATACGGCCGCATCGTACTCATTCGGTCGGACTGCGGGAGTCCGGCTCGGTCAGAAATCTCTCTGGATCCGGCTCGGTCAAAGAGATTTCCGGCCAGAATCGGAATCGGCCCCATTGTGTCTAAACTGGAACTTTTTGTCAGGAAAACTAAGTTTGAACAGTTATTTTCACTGCTGTCTAGACATAACGCCCAAGTCTATTACAAAGTAGTCTCCAGGGCAATTTGGATGTTGCCTTTCAAACATGGTAACAGAGAAACAGATGTCTTCCGCAGACAGATGATTAAAGGTGTGAACTTAAACAAGCTCTGTGACACAATTGCAATGTAGTTGTCAAAAAGGCTTTTGCTGAAGCATGTATCTCCTTAGTCTAGGGCAGATGGATGTGACAAATGATGTATCATAAGTCACATAAATTGATAGGTTGCTCAAATCTGATATGTGTTTCTCGCGCCAGATGAGGTATGATTTTGGTGTTGATTACTTTTTCCAAACCTGAGATCCAGTTAATGGTACAATAACATGTTTATTTAAATGAGACATTGGTTTCCAGCTAGCAGTCATCAGATACCAGAGAGGAGAGCGCGTCACTTGGAGGCGTTGGATTGGATTCACTTTTATTTATTCTGGGACTTCGAGTTCATTTGACGCAAAAGAATGTAAAGGTGGCCCAGAAATAAGTATTTCCTTGACTGGGTTGAAGAGATTTAAATACTCTCTGGGATCACCATCTTACTACTCCAGCAGCCTGTTCAGACTAACTGAGCATGTTAAAACAGCATCTGCAATAAACTCAGAGCAGAATGGGAGGGGACACAAACGAGGGTGGAAAGTAATGATCTGTCACAACGGAAACACAAACAAGCATTGGCAAAGCCATTAGGTCTTGCCTGTGAGAATTGGGAATGATTTTTGTCATGCGCACAGCAGTGCAGATGCTGTGCAGTATGGTTACAAATAATTTTAAAAACAAAAAAATGGGGGAGTGGGTAGAGGGATGAAGCAACACAGAGGGAGGGAAGGTGGGACAGAAGGATGCAGGTGGGGAGAGGACAAGACAGAGACAATGGGGAAGAAGCAAATGGACAATTGGTGATGGTGGGAGGTTTTGGGGAAAAAGTTGACAATGTGAGGTGGATAGGAGGGGATGGGGAAGCAAGCTGACTATGAGGGGTTGGCAAGAGGGGATGTGGCAGCACGCTAACAATGGAGGCTGGAAGGTAGGCTGGGGAAGCACAGGGACAACAGAGGTGGGCAAGATGGGTTGGGGAAGCAAATGGACAATGGAGGGTGAGCGGGAGGGGATGGCGAAGTAGGTTGACAATGGGGGGTGGGCTGGAGGGACTAGGAAAGCAAGCTGACAAAGGAAAATGGGCTGGATGAGCTGGAAAAGCAAGCTGACAATGAAGGATGGGAGGGAGGGGCTGGGGGAAGCAAGCTGACAATGGATGGTTCGGTGACGGGCTAGGGAAAGCAAGCTGACTACAGGGGATAGGGGGTGGATGGGAAGCATGCTGACCAGATGGGAAAATACACAAACAACGGAGGGTAGGCGGGAGGGGCTGGGGAAGCATACGGACAATGGAGGATAGGTGAGTGGAGCTAGGGAACAAATGTACAAGAGAGTGATGGGGAAGCAAGAACAGCAAGGGAAGTTGGGCAGGGAAGAAGCAAGAACTGCAACTGAGGGTGGACGAGAAAGAGGAACATGGAGGGGGAGAAGTACACATGTGGGACAGCTCGAAAACATTGACATGCTTGTAGAGTGCTTAAAGAAAAAGGAAAAAAAGTAGCACCTGATAAATGAGCAGTAGGAGGACACAAGTGCTCCAGTAGAGAGGCAAACAGAAGAGGAAGGAAAGGCTACGGAAGCTAACGAATAAGAAGTAAGCAAATGAGAGTGACAATAAAACTAACCAATGGTAAGCAACAGGTGGACTTTAAGCCTACTGTAAGACAACAATATGTCTCGCAACAAACAGCAAATGTGCTGTTGTGGATGAGAAATAAAAAGTACAGTAAGCAGGTTGTGAGACAGGGGAGCGCAAAAAGGAAATCTGGGGAAATTTATAAAAGGAATAGACCAATTTATTCAACTAAGCCTGAAGGAGCAAAGAGCAGTGTCTGAGAAACAATTAGAGGGGCATGGTAAACTCCCTGTGAATTGGGAGAATTCGAAAAAGAAGAGTTCCTGAGTTCTTTCTTCTTGTCACAGGTCATAAAAGTGATACATCAGACCAAAGTCAAACCTTTAGTGTTGAAACTACAGGCCCTGACCAAGGTGGACAATTCCAGAACAGATTAAACTTTTTTGTTGTTTGCTAAATGGGTGAACAGAAATTTAACTCTTTTTCAACCAAAGACATGGTTTGACATGCCAGCTAACATCGCCGGAAGTTCTGGCGACTAAAGCTAAGTGCCTGAGCAGGATCACTGGAAATTTAGGTGAGTGGAGAAGAAAATACAGACTTGTAAAATGCTTTTGACAAACATCCTTATGCCCATATGTATAACTATGCATTCAATTCAGTGGTTGCGGGGAACGCAATGTAAATTTAAAAAAAATAATAAACTTGCCGCTGGGTTCCGCGTATCTGCTCCAACTCTCCTCCCTCGGACTCCAGGAACAGGAAGCACAGCCAGGCTCCCATGACCAATCGCAATGCTACAATGCAGTGTTGTGATTGGTCTGAGTGTCGTGCTTCGACGCTCAGCCAGGGGATGGGGCCTGGGCATGTTCCCCACGCAGGCTGTAATGCAGCCTGTGTGGAGAACAGGGAAAGTGCGCATGACTATTTGGCCGGTCCCAGAGGGCCGGCCAAACAGTCATGTGCACTTAGGAGTGGGCAAACCACTCCTTCCCTGCCCTGAGAGCAGAGCAGCCCCGCCCGCATGCCCACCCACAAAGCAGCACGGAAACATAAAATGATAATAACTCAAAATTATTATCATTTTATGTTTCCTTTATTTGCACTGCTTAAAAGCAGTGGGGTGAAGTTCCTCCGCCATAGCAGAGGAGCCGCCACTGATCATCTTGAGTCTGAAGGGATTTTTCACTGAAAGTGTTTCTGCCAGCATGCTAAAAAACGGTTGCTGCCAATGCCAACTGGTCTGCCATCTCATGGCAGCATAGCGGTCTGGATGACATTTTTTCTTAATGGCTTTCACCTAAAAGCACAGTTTTTGGGAAAAAATGAATGCCCCTGCAGCACAGTAAGTTTTCTCCCAGCGCATCAGGAATAATATCCCCCCCCCCCAAAAAAAGAAAGATGTTCCTACGGCATGGAGATCGTGACTCTTAGGTGGCTGACTCGCCAGAAAGGTTTTCCGGTACCACTTCTAAATGAGGCATAAGAGCCACAGAGAGGGCAAACAGGACATCTGTCATTTTTTGGTGGATCTCCTAATGCCAGGATTCTCTAACTGAGCCCTGATTTTTAATATCACAAAATGGGGGTGCCCACCACAGGGTGTGACAATTTCAGTTGCAAGACTTTTGACGCAGGTGTAAAGAGGCCAGCCATGTTTATCTCGATGAGTTTGCCATGATGAATGGATTTGCAGTGCAGTCCATCACCTTTCAGTGGGACACACGGTTCTCTCTCTACTAGGCCTGTTTGAGACTGTTTCCACTTTTTTCTACGCCTCTGTTGCATGTGTTTTAAATCCACAAATTACAGTGCTTCCTATAACACAACATAGACAACATCAGTGATATCTGGAGCAGGATAATAATATATATATATATAAATATTTTTTTTATATTCAAAATATTTTATTTGCATTTGAAATATGATACAACTAAACAATAAACACAAAACCACACAATTAATTATCCACATAGTGGTGGAGACATTACAGACTTATAGGACAAAAAATCAAATGCTTCACAGAAGGAAAGACCTGCAATGGTGAAACTCTTGTATGACGAAGAGAGAGCTAGTTAGAGATGACAAACTTTGAGGGCTGAGTTTGATCCTGGATGCAGAGGGAAGTCGGAGGATTTTGTTTGTAGAAAGAATGTAGGGATATAGTCAAAAGGTTGTGTCCCCGTGATATTGTCGGTTGTGTGCCCGTGAGATTGTTGGTTGTGTCCCTGTGAGATTGGTGGTTGTGTACCCGTGAGATTGGTTGTTGCGTCCCTGTGAGATTGGTGGTTGGGTACCCATGAAATTGGTTGTTGTGTCCCCGTGAGATTGGTGGTTGTGTACCCGTGAGATTGGTGGTTGTGTCCCTGTGAGATTGGTGGTTGGGTACCCATGAAATTGGTAGTTGTGGCCCTGTGAGATTGTTGGTTGTGTCCCCGTGAGAGTGGCGGTTGTGTCCCCGTGAGATTGGTGGTTGTGTCCCCGTGAGATTGTCGGTTGTGTCCCCGTGAGATTGGTGGTTGTGTACCCGTGAGATTGGTGGTTGTGTCCCCGTGAGATTGGTGGTTGTGTCCCCGTGAGAGTGGCGGTTGTGTCCCCGTGAGATTGGTGGTTGTGTCCCCGTGAGAGTGGCGGTTGTGTCCCCGTGAGATTGGTGGTTGTGTCCCCGTGAGATTGTCGTTGTGTCCCCGTGAGATTGGTGGTTGTGTACCCGTGAGATTGGTGGTTGTGTCCCCGTGAGATTGTCGGTTGTGTCCCCGTGAGATTGGTGGTTGTGTCCACGTGAGAGTGGCGGTTGTGTCCCCGTGAGATTGGTGGTTGTGTCCCCGTGAGATTGTCGGTTGTGTCCCCGTGAGATTGGTGGTTGTGTCCCCGTGATATTGTCGGTTGTGTCCCTGTGAGATTGGTGGGTGTGTACCCATGAGATTGGTGGTTGTGTCCCCGTGAGATTGGTGGTTGGGTACCCGCGAGATTGGTGGTTGTCGCCCCGTGAGATTTGTGGTTGTGTCCCCGTGAGACTGGTGGTTGGGTACCCGTGAGAATGGTTGTTGTGGCCCAGTGAGATTGTCGGTTGTGTCCCCGTGAGATTGGTGGTTGTGGCCCAGTGAGATTGGTGGTTGTTGCCCCGTGATATTGGTGGTTGTGTACCCCTGAGATTGATCTCTGGAGGCGTAGCTGTGGATAATGCATTAGAGCGGATATATAAGAGCGAGAGAGGGAAGTGGGAAGAGGAGGGCCATGTAGTAATTTTGGAAAGATTGATTATGCGGCATGGAAGTGCCACTATACTGTCATGGGTTACCCTGTTGGGAGGTTAGGGGGGGGGCTGCGAGGAAAGAGGTCCTTAATCGAGATACTACGGCGGTTTACATGTTTGCAGAAAGACATCTAGAGTATCCCAAATATTATTTTGGGGGAGTAGGGAGTTTGACTGTTGGTGCATGACGTTGTCAGCGCTTCTAATGAAGCATATATATATTTTTTTATTATTTTAAGGCGAACATCCAAGTTCCTGTTTTGAAGAAAAATACTACAGAGCGCCACGTAAAAAACTGTGATGCCTTTGTGGTCTGGGATTATTATAAAATGGTTTCATGTTTTGAAACCAACAAGTTTGCGGGATAGAAACATACAAGCAGACTACAACGAGTATGAATTTGGGTAGCGGCAGTATTAGCTGTTATACTCATGAAGCAAAAATAAACCAGGCCACGTCGGGGTTCATGTCAGATGCTGACCTTTTGACTAGTGTCTTTACTGAACAACCGACCTGAAATGGGGGCAGCCTGTATTTCTGCTGCGAAAGGGCAGTCTGTTCTCTGTGAGGAAATCTGTACCACAACGTGAGGTGGAAAGCACACGGCATGTGTAAGACTTCACGCACTGCCCTGAGTCCAGAATTCACCTTGTTTGTCTAGGAGGTTGCTAAAGTCGCTGACAAGCAGACACGAATGGCGGCACCCCCAGACTTCGGACCTGCTGCCTTAAGTCGTAAAATGTGGGCGATGTCAAAGCATTTGTTTTCACCATAGGAATTATGTCGACAGTCATGACTTGGAAAAAGTGTAACTATGGCCAAACGTCTTGGAAACGTGCCCAGTCACAGCAGGGTGGCTGCAGGCCCCTGCTATGTCGAGCTACATGAAACTCTGCTGGCAACTTGCTTGTCAACTGTAATGCAAAAGATAGTTTATTGACTGATATATGGTGTAAGGCAAACCGTGAGAAATGTAAGTCGTGAAAAAAATGAAACCCCCTCTGCGACGTGCTTTTACAAGGGCATCTGAGAATAAAACTGTACCAGGGCATCTGTAAGGGTAAAGCGAATAATTCTAACCTAAAAAGTTAGGAAACAAATCAAAACATCTGAAGAATTATTTACTAACCCTAAGCAAGTATTACGAACTCCAATGAAGTTCGCCTGTGAAGGACGTTAGTCGACCATTTGCCTTTACCAATTCTAGTTGAGGATAAAAATTAAAATAAAATGGATATTGCCGATGCTAAACAGCATCAGAAAAACAAAACAAATAAAAAGGCAAAAAGGGGCGCCGCAACATAAACATGTATATGCGTGCATGTGTTTCACCATATGTGTGCACATATGCCTCATGACCATTTTTAATTTTTTGGTTTACTTTTCGTTTGCCATCCCAAGATGGTGCATGACTGTCTGGGAGAAGTAAATTAAAAACCTCAAAAATGCATGAAAGTGCATTATAGAGAAAAGATCAGCCCAATAGCAAATTGCAGCTGCCATGCCCTCCAAAAAGGAAATAAATACCGATAGAAAAAAATGGTGTAGGAAAAGAATGGTGGTGGTGGGAAGGGGAGAGCAATGGGAGCAGAGGATGAGTTGTAGAGGAGCAACACAGAGAGTGCAGGGGTAAGGCATGTAAGGGGGAAACAACACACAGGGTGAGTGCAGGAAAGCACATGCACTTCCGTACAGCGCTGAAAGAAAAAGAGAGAAGTAGTTCCCTCGTGTCAGCTGTGGGAGGTTACAAATCATCCAATAAAAAGAATGGGAAAGAAGTGACTAATGGGAGGGGCAAACACAAGAAAAGAGAAAACGAAAGGAAAGCCATTGAATAAGAAGCAAGCAAAGGTGATTGACCAGCAGGGTTGGACTGCTACAGGAAATAGGCCCAGGCACCAAAATAAAAGTGGCCCTCATCAGCGAATCAGATAGCTAAAAAAATGCCCCGCATTTGTAATTCAAGTCATTTTTTAACCTGTAAAGACATGCTGTATAGGTGTTTTTCAAGTTATGAGAGACTGCATGCATTTATGCTTGCTGCAGGCAGTGTTTATGGTAATAGCAGGGAAACTAACATAAACACTGGCCCACCAGACCCTAAAAGAGGTTCTTAAACAGCATAACACAGGGCCAAACACTAACCTGTCAGACCAGCCCTTCTAGTACTGCCAGATTGCCATACAGGCCAGTCCGACTCTGTTGACCAGAAAGGCAATAAGTGATAAGCAGTAAACTGACACAAAGCCCATTCTAAGTGCTGGTACTGTACTTAATTGTTCTTTAGAAAGCCAAATCTACGTATCATCCACACCTAAAAATTGCTGTTACAAGAATAATTCCGACTGTGTCTGGACGCACCCTAAATGATATCTCCATTGACGTCACTGATGATGAACCAAGTTGTATACAAAATTGCAAGTGAGCAAGGGGATAGGACACTCAAAATGACAGGCAGAAACTCACTGTTCTACTCACTGTATTATAGCCTTATAGCCCACCGTAGCGGGCTATACCGGCTATTAAAGGCCCGCTCCAGCGTTAAAGGCCCGAGCCGAAGGCGAGGGCCTTTAACAAGGGAGCGGGACTTTAATAGCCGGTATTGCCCAGCTACGAAGGGCTATAAAGCTATTAGAACATTCTGCCACTAGAGGGCAGAGTGTTCTAACAAATAAAACAAAGGCTTCTCGGAGCCCGAGGGGGTTTAAATCCCCTCTAGCTCCGAGAGGTCTTTGTTCACAGCAATAGTTGTGAACAAAAGCAACATTGGAATGTTGCTCTGCTGGCCTTTACCGGCCCGTAGAAGCTCGGAGCACTCCATTGTATTCAATGGAGTGCTCCACATTCCAATGTTCTAATAAGGTATACAAAAATAGCACAATTTAATATTGATGTATTTATTGGAGAAATGTGTAAGTAGTGCCAACGAAGTCACTTTTCTGCCACCTCAAAGGTGTTTATGCATGGAGCTACATATGCATCAGGAAAAGGAGTCAAGAAGGTGCTGTGGGTCGGCCGGAAGTTAGCAGTAAGTGGGACTTAAGGCAAGAGGAGTAGCAGTGGGATTTGTATATGCATTTATATTTAGTGCTGTATATAGTAACATTTGAAACCTTGGTTATTTATTTAACATTCTTTTAATTCTATGAAATACTTTTCTTATGTCAAACACATTAGATCACATATACCAAAGGTATCTTGGCCCCTAGGGCCCCTAATCAAATCATAATGACAATCCATACATTCTAAACAAATAACAGAGTTATGGATGTAACTGTCACTAGCGCAACACGAGCAATGGGGCCCAGGGCCAGGGATCTGTCTGGCTGTCTGCAGTCCAATTTATGGCTCTGTTTTACCATCCAACCAGGAGCCAGGGGGTTCATTTAATAGGCTTGAATTTGGACTTAGGGTACCCTTGCCACAACATCTCAAGGATTCGGGATTGGTATTCGGGATTGATACCTTCAGATTGCACTTAACACCCCAGGGATAAGTCCGGGTAGCAGATGTTCTGCACTGCTAGGTTTTGGGGTAGTAGAGAGAACATAGGTGTGTCCTTAATATTGAAGGGCAGTGGGCGGGCGAATGTTGAGAAAGTGTTTCATACGTCAAAGTTATCACTTTATGGGTATTCAAAAACCCTTCCAATGGAGGTCTATACATATTTGGACAAGTACAGTATGCAAAAAAGGTTAGAAACAATGTGCAGGTTGGGTGTAAAAGTCATTTTCATATCTCTGTATTTCTAAACACATAAAATAATTTCCTGGTGGAATAAAACTAGAAAGCAGTCACGTGTTCACTGCATTCCCACCAAATTTAGTTCTGTGGGTTTTCTGCTCCGCTGACAATCTGCTAAAGTGCAGTGCTTCAGAAATGGTAACGGAACCTATGACTTTTAAACCTATAGCTTGTGTATATTTCTATGAGTGTTCATTCTATTTTTTTAATGATCCCCCAAAACTCGGAGTTCAACTTAAATCGTAGAAAACACTTGCTTTACTCGTTTTACCACTCTAGCTTTTATTTTAGAACTCTGTGCATTCTGCCGGTTGTAATCTCTGTTTGCTTCATTAAACCTATGGGACTAATGCATCTGAGAAGAGTAATGCTGGCATGTAAAAGGAAAGTGTAATCCTGTAATGCTACACTGTGGGCTTTATAAGCACCACCCTGAACACTGTGCACAGCTTCCCTGTGCACAAGTTCTTTACACATGTTTCCTTAACTTGTAGCTTCACAGTTTGAGAAATAGAGCATGAAATCAAACTTTTGCTCATGAAATTTCTATTACAAAAACCCATGGTCTCTACTTACCTGCAATTTAACTAGTACCCGCAGAGGGCAGTAGAGGGTTTTACAAGGCGTGAAGATTAAATTGTGACAGAAATATTAAGCGCGCGTTCGTAACTCGGGTTGGGGCGCCCTCTGCCGGGCTGCGGCACACTGTCCTATTTTCTCACCCCCATGAAGAAGCGTTGTAATCTCTTTGTCTCCAGCAAACTGAAAAACACAAACCTTCCTTTCACAATAATCAATAATTGATTGATTGATTGATTGATTGATAAATCAAGGAGGCATAGTAATTTAGCGTAGTCATAATCCGGCTTCAACCAGTTTAAAAATCAGAGAGAAAAGACAACGCGAACATTTCGCATTTCCAAATGCAATCCTCTACCGTCTTTAAATTAAACTCACATATTAACACAAAAAAATCTATTTTGTGTGGTATGGATTTAAAAGTACAAAAGCTGCCACGCAATATGGTAGGTAGCTCCTTGTGTACAACAGTGCTTGCATGTTGGTCAGACATACAAACGACCGGATGGTCACCTCGCCCTTCTACAACCTTACGAGGGTGACATATCGAGTACCAATGACTCGTGATATTAACATATAATAAATAATTAAAGCGCTATGCAACACCATAACCACGGCAACAAGCTCTCTATATAAATAAACGTTTTTTTTATTTGGTTACTCTTATTTGTTTAAGCAGTTTTTCAGAAAAGCTGACAACGTTCCCCTCGCAGCGCTCACTTTTCTTTTCCTGGCTCGCGCCGCGGGCTGTGCTTTTGCTGAGAGAAAGGTTCCCCGGCTGGCGCTTGTGTGTGAGCGCTCTTACATGAATTTTGGGCGGCAGCTCTTCCGCTGCCGGGCACTGTTCACGCTTGAAGTCATGCCGATTAGTGTTAATCACCTAGCTGGGCACTGAAACTCGTGACATTTGCACAAAGAGGCATGTCAACAGATAGCGTAAACGCAACCAAGTGTTAACGTAAGCAGAGCGCGTAACGGTGTCAACAGGTGGCCCTAATAAATGCGCCCACCTGCGAAACCTGAGTGATAGAAATACAGCAGATACTGTATCCGTTCTTGAATGTAGCGCTGAAACCCAACATATAGCGAGTTTCGAGGCGCAATGTACGCATGCCTGCACACACTAAAGTATTTTATCTGTTACAGTTTACCTCCATTATGAACTGTATGAAGAAGTTCGTCCTAGCAACACGTGCATGTTTCACCAAAGGAGGCACTCCTTCAGCGAAACATGCACTTGTTGCAAGGACGAACTTCTTCAGTTTCGGTTTACACGACTGGCACTCTTTTCCCTCAGACTTTAACGCGTATTTTTCGGGTCCTTGTTTTTCCTCGTCAGATATACTTTGGGCACCTGAGTTCAGATTTTATCCTTACGTTGTGGGCTTCTGCTTGAGCTCCTAGTTCATGGCGTGACAGCTGCATGGCGTCTCTTTCTCGTGCCAGACCTGTACATTTATATCGTGTGTTGATGAGACGCTTTGTGTGTATGAGGGCCACAAGTCACAACCTCATTCCTCTCAGACACTCTTTACACGCGACTCTCGTGTTTTTCCAGTGTCGGGTTTTCAATCGGTACTTGATAGATTGTTGTACAGCCGCATAATATGATGTCAAATTTCTTTTAATCGTACTGCATAGCAGCCCTTCTGTCCCTTTTAAAGAGATTTGGAGAAAATATATATTGGAGAACGGTCCATTCGCTGTGCAACAACCCACAAGCACAGGTTTCCAAACATTAACTGGGTAATGTGTGATAGCGCTTCGACGCCTCGTCAGGGGTAGTAAGCGCTATATAAATGCAATTACAATACAATAGTTTACAAGGACTGGACGCCATTTTAAATAGAAACAGTAAAGATGAGAAAATATAAAGTAGTCGCAGTCAGTGAAGTCCATCATGTGCCTCACACAGTTGAGGGATTTTTAATCAAAGACGTTTCTTAAAGAGATAGATTACATTTCTTTACGAGTTAATTTTAATCATACACTTGTTTTCTTTCTTTCTTTCTTTCTTTCTTTTTTTCTTTCTTTCTTTCCTTCTTTTTGGCTGGTTTCTCCACAGTGAAAGTTCATAATAATCGTCATGAAGGAACACAGGGCTGTATAATAAATGCTCTCATGCTGGTTGAAAATATAATGGGGCTGTTGCTGAAATATAAAACATGGTGAATTAACTGTTGGCCGAGAGGGAAAATGTATACAAAATTAAAAATACATTTAACCTCGGGTTATTTTTTTATCATTTTTATTGACTACATGCTATAACAATGTTTTACAGAAAACCTACCAACCTGTAAAATGTGAACAGAATAACTTACTTCAAGCCAATAATTTTCATGACAACTTCTCACAAGTTCGAATAGTACTTTAAGTATTTTTTTAGCAGAAACGGCAAAAAACGAAACTACCCACTTTTTTGACTCACAAAGACACTGCTGGAATAGACTTAACATAGCAGGGCATTTCTCCCACAATGATGGCCTGTGATATATTTTTAAACAACCCTCACTGAAATTCAGGCCCTGCAGCAAGATAATAATAAACAGGCACAAAAATTAGCTGTTCATCATGGCAAAAAGTTAAAAGATGCTCACCATAAAATGATCAATAGACAAATATTTGAAATCACGGTGGTATGAAGCAGTCGAGAGAAGTTAGAAGAGGCAACATATGGCCAGCAAAAATGGCACCTCTGTTTTAAAATGGTAGACTGACATAGGCAAATTTATTTTCTCCACAAAAAGTTTGTAGGGACACTATACATATCAGTATGACACTGCCAACAGAAGGCATACTGCTACATCAAAAGCAATCACCTCATTTTTATTGATATTAATTTCAAAGATTAAATATCTACTAGTGATAATATAATATTGTCTCATCACCCACAGATTGCTGGCTGACACCAAGTGGGGTTGCAAGTGTTTTTATAGAACTTTCTCCAATTTCCCTCCTTCAACGGCGTCTCTCACGGTCCCAGCAGGTATCTGTCATCTAGAATGGAAGATTGACAGGCCCTTTCTCAAGTGTCATAGCAACGGGGTGACTTCACATCCCACCTGTTTACTGGCTTTGCTGCGCATGGAGATGTGCTCTTTCACATGGGTGTGTGTTGTCTTTCCACACAGCACTGAAAGTGATTCAGCATCAAATGGCAGTCGCTCTGGCCAGGACTAATCCCCGCGGGATTTGGCCCAGCCTCTCAGGCGGCACTTCCTGTCTGGGCCCGCCTCTGCACTGTGAAAACAAAACGCAGCAAAACAAATCTCCGTCCGAGAGCCATTTTGAGTTTAAGAATGCCAAAACAGTGAAACTTCAAATAATATCTTTCTGTTGTTTTTAATATGGCGCAGTCTCAGACATTCTTTTGCTCGGTTGCACTGTGCAAGGAGGGCCTTTTCGAGGATCAGCCTTAAACTCTTAATAGGGGAACTCCAATAGTATTAAGCATCTACAAGGGCCTACAAGCTGTGTTTGTGCATCTACAAGGAGTTTTTACTTTTTATGAAGTAAAACAAAAGTCAGTAGTATAGAAGGTTTAGGAATTCACTGTAGAGGCCAGAATATACTTGTGCTTAATTTGTTAAATAATATGTTTCAAAGTTTTCCCCAGAAGCTGCAGAATTCCCGGGTTGAAAAATACCAAGGGTGTGCAGTCTTGATTCCATCTCATGCCTCTTTCTACCACCACTATACACTCGCTGACACTTTATTTCTCTCCTGCTAGTTCGTTTTCACACCCTTTGTCATTGTTTTTCCATTATTCTCTTCCTCCTTTTGTGTTTTTCTCTCCCTTGCTCTCGGCCAAAGTCTAATGAGTAAAAGGAAGTGCTGGTACCCAATAATATGTGCCAGTTGGCCCCACCTGTAACTACCAGCTCAAAATAAGCACTGTTATATAAGACGGAAAATGTCATAATCAAACACCTTTTCACAGTATAAATAAAGCAGACTTTTTTGGCATGCTCGGCCTATACACACACACACACACCTTAACAACAGTGCTGGCACTCGCTCAGTTACATTTGAATCCATTATTCACTCTTATTCAGTTGAAGCCAGGCCAGAGACGACTAACTAGGCACGTGGGATGTCTCTAAGAAAAGAAAAAGTTAAAAACAATATTAAGGCCATATATTATTCCGGATTTAGGTAGATAATGTCACATTGATTCCTAGTAAAACATACTCCTTAGCTTCCCATTGTTCTTGTTATGTTTTGTAATATGTCTACAAATGTGTTACTCTTTTTTTCGACAAGTATTGACTGCTTCTGAATATTCTCTGTAGATGGCTTTGGAATTTTAGCTAGTCTACTTCTGAGGCAAAAACTGTTAATCATCATGTGGCAAAGAGCAGGCCAAGGACTATATGTCACAATAGCGTGTCTTTTTTATCGACTTATCAACATTATCTTATATATAATATCGACTTCCAACATATCGTCAAGATAAGCTTATGTAGAGAAGTATATGTGTACTATTCTACACTCCACATTTACTTACCTTGACAAGATTTCGGTAGTCGATACTAGGGATATGATATTTTTGCGTGCCAATATGAAACACACAAGATGGTGGAATATCACTGAGTCACATTCGTGGACTTGTGGTGGGCCTTTGTGGTCAACAATACGACTGGCTATTATCGCAGAGCACATGACTGATCAGCAGAAGGACTGAGTTAACAATGGTCTATCTGTGGAAGTATGTTTTCATTATTTTTTTCTCACACACCTGTTGTATTCCTCTTAGGGTGTCCATAAACGGGCTTTCCAGTATCATGTCCTTATATAGGCACAATTCGCCCTGCCCTTATATAGGCATAAAATCCCAGCCCTTATTTAGGCATTAACCGTGCACTCCAAATTCAGGCATGGTCTCCGACATCCGTCCACCCTAACGTCACAACGTGTTCTTGAAGAACAGACCCTTAGGCTGCGGGAGTTTCACTAGTCCAGGACTAATGATTTCTTTGAGGACTCATATATTATGCATGAACCATTATTCCTTAGGGGTTCATTCATGACGTCTTCCGCTGTCCGACTCACGTCAATGCTAACATTCTGAGGTAATTCTCAGGTATAAATATACCTTCCCTAGCCCCTGTAAATCAGAGGAGACCTCGACTTCAGAGGAGCCCTTTTCCCGGCCTGACGCACTGAGAAGACGCTGTCATCCCTGCACGCAGAGAGTCCAGCTTCCAGTGATCTAACTTCCCTTGCGGGGTGTTGGAGTTCGAGTCTGGCAAAGAGATTCCTACCTCTCTCATTCTTCAGGTATGGAGCAGACTAGAACCTAGAGGGACTCTTGGCATACTAGGCATACTAGGCTTAACATACTGTTAGTATACCATAGTAAGGAATACTTCACCTACTTCATACCTCGTCCTATACCTAGGTTAGGTTAGGTACATTGGGGTAGAACCAGATTAGAAATGCATCGTATGAGTACTCGCATTTTTAGTCTGTGTTATTTATGTAACAGCATATGTACTAAAAGATAATGCTCTCGCAGTATTATTTATTTCTACTGCTCACACTGTACATTATTTATCTCGCATACTGTCTTGTGATCGTAACAGCACATTTTACTTACACCAGAAACAAGACTGTTCAATAAATCCTTTATTGAAACGCCCGTCTATTTCTTTCTGTGTAACTTGGATAAAACTAAGCATGCACGACTGAGCTGAGTGAAATAGTTATCTATTGTTTCCACGACTCTGGGACACGTTCTGATTCTAAAGGGAAACACAGTGGTCATGTTTTGCGGCTGCCAGAAACTACTCCCTTCTTGTTGTCAAAGAGTTTCTAGTGGCCTCTGAGCTAGCTGGCACAAGTAATTAAGTTTAATATACTCGATAGGGACATACTGACCTTAGTCCTATGTCAAACCTATAGGATATATTATTCCAATGCGCAGAGCCTATTAGGGAAATAGGAGCTACACTACACACCAGTGGGAAGAGTCTTGTTCAGGCTGGTAATGAAACATATTAATGCTCTTTCTAATCTTCTAGTGCAGAATTCTTCTCTTAATGTTGTCAACATTTTGTCGCATGTGGTTTGCATCAGATGGAGAAGAATGTGATTGGTACAAAAAGCTCCATCCTACAGATCGTGTCATCCTGCCACAAAAATTGGTGAGAAACACTTTGTAGTTGACTGGGATACTGGATGCCAAGTAACTGGTATATTGTTAATTTGTTGAAGAAGGTGTGGTCTGACATGGCACCCTTTTCCACTGGCACAGCTTTAACATTTTTCATATTTTATTTGTTAAAAAATATGGTGTTCAGCGGCAAGTTCTCTCAATTCTCATTCTTCTTATCTCTGATTGAATGTATTTGATTTTTTGGAAGTAAAGATCACTTTACAAATAGTACATTTCATTTTTAGCAAATTCATCTAAAAGTTATCTGTCAATTTCATAGCTGATACTCTTTCAAAAATTCAGATTCCCGTTATTCTAGAATTGATAAAGGATCCTTGTAAACTGTAGAATCACTTTCTCATTTATTCTTAGATGTTGCACACGTGTTCCCTTGCCTACAGTACCATCCAGGTTTCCCCTATTGCCTACCTTTCTCAGTAGCCAAATCTTTGTTGATAAGTGCAGTTTGACTGCACTTATCAACAATGATTGTCTGACATATATTTGGTAAGACTCATGGGCCACCTACCGATTTTATTTGCTACGCAGTCATCCATAAACTAACATTAATATTTTCTCATTTATTCTAAACACTGGGTCATGATTGTAAATAGGTATTTTTAAGTCAATATTAAGTGTTTTAGGCAATTTTCATTGTTGAACCTTAGGGTCTTGCCTATCAAAGTTTATGTGTTTTTGCTCAAAAGTTGGCTTCTTTTATAGTAATCAGAAAAAGGCCAAACAGATGTTAGAAGTGTGCTAAATAAGTGGTAATTACATAACACACCACAGCATACTACAACAAGAATTAACAAATCATAGCGTAGCAGAACATAAAATAACATAACATGACATGACGTGACCTAACACAACATCACATAACATAACTTAGCATACCCCAGCTCATTAGAACCAACATAAAACAATTTAAACAAGCATCTATTTTAGCCCAAAAATGGGTTTAACAATAATTTGTTTGGAAGGGATTTGCCAAGGCGCACCCAAATAGGGGACACCGCGCCTCTGGAGGCTTCGCCGGTCCAGCCCGATGTGCTCCTGGGCGGGGCCGTGGCCCAGAAGTGATCTAGCGCTTCCGGGTCACGGTGGAACCGGCTTACACCGGATCCCGCCCCTAAAAAGGGGAATCAGAGCAGGGAGCGGTCTCTTTGCCACTCCAGCAACCGGACGATGCTGGTCCCCCCTCCGGGGGCCAGCCCTTCAATCTTTTGGTTTTTCTCTCTTTGTTTGTCCAGGTCGCGTCGGTGGTGAGCTGTGTAGGATGCTCGGTGCACAGTCATCTCATCATGTTTGCGGCGGCGTGGCAACATCGAAGGGCCGTTGGACTGGGAGCCGCGCAGGTTGGAGTTGTACTCACCGGACCCTCTGTGTGTCGCGGGCGGGAGCGGCTCCAGGTCGGAGGGCACAGGCATTTCCTCTATGGTGTACATCCCCGATTAGGGTGGAGAGCCTTAAGTAAAATGTGAGTATTATTAGCATACGGAGTGCCTTCTGCGGAGGACTCTGTGCAATTTGTAGGTCCGTGGTGCAATCCCTGAAGTCACAGACTGTACATTTCATCTTTCATGGTTGACTGGAGATATTATATAATGGCTATTGCATAACCCATATCTGCACCTGTAGCTAAACCTAAAATGTCTGACGCACATCAGGAATATACAAGCTATTATATTGCATTGTAATTGCATTTATGTAGTGCTTATTACACTTGACACTGTGCTTTGAGTGGCTTTGAGCTGACAGAAGTCAGTGGAGAAAAAGGGTGTTCCCGTGCTGAACCTTGCTAGGTAAAGGGGAAGACAATTCAAGTCTGTGATGACAACCCAACTAGAAGTGTGTGTGAGTAAGCAGCAACTGCATCAGCCAGTGAGCATGATTTATTAACATTTGGTTGGTTCATCCATAAATGTGTCTCCATGCTTATAAATTGTATACAGTTACAAACTCCCAACATATTTCCAACGTATATAATATATTTTTGCATTATTAAATTGCAGTCCATTATCAAACATTTGTCCCCCCAACCCAGGGGCAGACAGATCCAGTACACAATGCTGTCATCTGAGTTATCATCTGACTAAATGTGGCAGCCCGTCTGCTTCTTTGTCCACGTAGGCATACTTCTACAACCAGTTTCCTTTGCACCTTGCACTGGCTGCCTGTTGAGCGGTGGGTTCAATTTAAGACCTTATGCTATATGCTTGCTAATACAGGGCCTATGTACTTAAGATCTTTGGTGTCCGAATACGCTCTCAACTGCACCCTGCTGTCAAGCCATCTAGACCTGGCCATGATTCCCAAGATCAGGAAATCCCGGCATGGCGTTTGGTCTTTTGCATATCTTGGCCCTAAATTGTGGAATGGTTTGCCACTGTTACTGAGAGGCTGTGATTCACTCGCAGTGTTTCGAAAGAAACTCCCTACGTGGTTGTTTCCAGTTGCATAACTTGGTGTTCGGCATAACTTTAAGACCTGGTTTGTTTCATCCGTACAATACAATTTAACAGATTGAGCACTCTTGTTTGGTGAGGAAGCCAGGGCCAGGACACCTGACAAGGTAGTCATGCGCTTTACAAGTCACTTTAACATAAAGATAACATGTCACCTGTGCATTCCATCTTATGTGTTGTTACGGTGAGTGTGCTCCTGGGTCTTTCGTTAATTATGCCTTAGATCAGCTTTGCTATTCAAACAATGGCCTTTTTACAAGCAGCTGACAGAGAATAGTGCCATCACTGGATCGTCCACATAGTCACCGCTTGTCTAATAGCTGTGTGCATAGATTTTTATTTACATATGTGTATATCTATGTATGTTTGTGTGTAAATGTGTGTTCAAGTTTATTTATGTATATCATTGTTGATTGTGTTAGTGATTAGTCATGACCAGGCCATAAGATGATGTTTGTCACGGATGTCTGCAGCAATCTCAGCACTACAAGTCCAAATGCAGACTTAGTCTTGTACCCTTTTGAGTTTTGTGAACTAAGTAATATTAAAATAGGTGCTCATCAACAGAACAGAATAAAGGAAGCTATTGTGTTGGTGCAAGCATTATACACTCAAGAAAATGAATGAAATTGGCATTCCTTTAGTTTAACAACAGTGATTACACCCTCTCCTAAAACTAAAAATCAAATTCAACAATAAGATGTATGTGTGCAGTGGACCTTATACATCACAGTATTTTTCAAACCCTACCCCTCTAAGCTCCTCAAATTGCCAGAGCTGGGTGAGTCAACAAATTAACAAGGAGTGCTGAGTCAGAGCCAGGCCAAGCATCTCTCTTGGATCCAATAGCCTGAGCACGAGACTAGCCATGAAAATGTTTGGCATGTAAAGCGTGCACCAAACATCATATAAAAATAAAATAAAGCCTCTTCAAAACACAAGAAAGTGTATTTCTTTAACATGCAGAAGCGTTTCACCTTACCAGTGCTTAATTTGAGCTCGTGGTTTCCAGTGGCACTGGCACTTAATTGTCCTCTCCGGTGCTTGTGACAGTCTGCCACTAGGTGGCGCTGTGTGGCTGATTTAGAGATGACCACAGCAACAGTTAATTTTCAATTCAATATACATTAAAATGACTATTACCTGCCACCCTAGCCATTCTTATAGCTTTGGGTGCCTGAAATAGTCTGAATTGTCACAATTGTAGGAATGTGATGGTTAGTAGTTGTGCGGTTACTATCATTGGAAGCATAGCAAGTGCAATGTGCGGTGCAAGCTGTAGTGGCCTCGTGACGAGAGCCTTGGCACTTATTTTTTTACAAACTAAGCACTGCACCTTACTGTAGCAGATATTGCATTTGGAGGACTTTGTTTAAAGTGATAGTTTTTGAACATGGACTTAGAAACCTTCATGCCCGCCCACCCTGAAGACAATGCCATGAGTGAAATAAAATGGCGTGCATACCCATTTGTGGCCTAAATTCTTTTATATCTGGAGCAAGATCTCAGTCTGTTAAATCTAACACAAGAGAGGTGTTTGTACAACACACACCCTGAACTCATGTTTTCAAGTTGCTCTCGTGAGATAATGAAGAAAAAGGAGGCATGGTGAGATAAAATATTTGCCTGGGATCAAAGAATTTGGTCAACCGGGGAAGTAGGGAATCACCCCACGTTTTCTGGTTTCATATTGTGCAATTCAGCCATTAGGTGGGTATCTCCAGGTTTATATTAAAAGTTAGTGCCTTGTGTTTTATTTTTGGCCCATGAGGTTAGAGCATGTGTAGGTAGGAGCCATATGAAAGCTTGCTGCGTTTTGTGTTCAACAGTCCAAGAGGACCTCGAACTAAGCCAGAGCTTGTTTTCTGGCTCAAGCCAGGTTCAAGCCTTATGTGGCTTGCCTACGTTCATTTGTTGCTCCCTTGACCACCCCCCCGCTTGCTACCTGCCCCTTCTCCACGCCGATCAAACACACATTCCTTCATTGCTTCCACACCCCAATCTGTCAGCTCAGAAGGTGTAAACTTCCCAGACTTCAGTATGTATCAGGATGTGAGTACATTAGACCAAGCATTTCAGTGGCTTTTTCATCCCAAACACCTGATGACTTTTCCTTAGGTTACACTAGAAGGATTGCTCATAAACCTGCTTCGCTTCAAATATTCTCAACCACCATCAATAAAAAAATAGACTCCCTAATTATTATTCCCACTTCAACCAAATAAATAATTAGCAAGTACCAGAGACAATTTGCATTCTTTAAAACCAAATGAGTAAACAAATCAATTTGGGACATCAGTGATCTTTGGAGTACCCTGTGCCCATTTTAGAACCCTTGGCTGAAGAATGGTGTATACTATATACCAGCTTTATGAAAACAATGTTGTCATCCTGTTTGAAACACTGTGGGTTGATCAATAGCAAATGTGAAATAAGATCACGCAGAATATCCTTAAGGCAATGAACCCACTCAAATTCAAGGAAGAATACCCTAGTAACTTCTTACTACACAACCAGTTTCCTCCTGAAACTCTTGCCATAGCGGCTACTGCCTACAACTTCTACAGATTTAGCAACAATGCATTGCCTTCCTCTAACCTGCTACGGTCCTGGTGGAAGATGTTAAGCAATATAATTTTCATCCCCTTGCCAAACAGAAGCCCATCAAGGATGTTTTTCACCTAACTCTCACCACTGAGACACCTCTGAGTGAGCATAAAATATCACTACTAGATTTGTTGACAGCTTTAGCCCTTCAGAAAATCACCACACGGTGGATGAATCCTGAGACCCAATCTTTTTCACAGTGGTGGAACATAATCCGTCTGATCCAGAGAGCTGAAAACAAGTAGCAGACCTCATTTTGCTGGCGAAGTTCCCAAGACGTCCCCCAATAGTATAGGAACAGCTACCAATCTTCAATTTCTTGACTCCAGTTCCAACTTTTCTTTCCCAAATTGGTTGTTATCCTATTTGTTTCTTGTATTGCCACAATATACTCCACCGAACCCTATCTAAATCCTTCCACACAGGTTCAGTCACCGGTGTACACTTATTTTGAAGTTCCTATATTCCAAATGATATACCCTCTTGTGATGATTGTTTTTGTATGTCTTATGCATTTAATTGTAAAAAAAAACATAATTCATAGTAAAATAGACCCTAGTAATTGATTAGAGACACATCCTTATTGTAGCGTACTGGTATTTTTTCCTACTGAAGGGGGCCGGTCCAGGGAGCATAGATATTGGCTCTTCCTTTGTCTACCAGATTATAGTCATTGCCATAAGCTAATGTCTTACAGTGCTTCCCTTTCCTTGATCCTTAAGGACAGCCAGACAACAGTAAATCTTTTTTTTTTTCATATTTCTTCCGATCTTCGCCTTAAATATGGATTTGATCAAACTGCAAAGGTTGTCTGGGGCACAGCTGTAATCTTATGACATAGAGAGCATGGGATCTCGTCCAGAAAGAGTGAAACATAGCTAAAATTGGAAAAATAAGAGGCTGACAGGAAGGAATGTGCATTTTTCGGCAGAGTCAGAGAAATGAAATCCTTCTTGCTGTTTACTAAGCTTTAATGTTTCCTTGAGGTATGGGTTTCCCCTTGAGTTAGGCACTACTATTTAATAGTGCACGAATTAATGCATTTATCAATTCATTTGAGGTTTTCTACCAGATATAGCTAATACGTTTTTATAAACTACCTCCAAACTTACATCGCTACCAACCCATCACCAGGAAAATATTGTGAATTGTGAAATCTTATTAGTTTTTGTTAATATTAAAATGTCCTCATTTTAAAAACGTAGGCTGTGTATGTTTAACGCACACATTTCACCCCTTGGGGCACCTTGGAGCTGAATAACGGATGTTTATTGTTAGAAATGGGGGTCTCTAGTTGACAGTGGCTTGCACCCTGTCCACATAGGGACCCTTCTTTTTAGTCAGAGTAAGAGAGTTACACACCTAAGATAACCCCTGCTCACCCGCTGGGTAGCTTGGGATGAACAGTCAGGCTTATCTCAGAGGCAATGTGTAAAGCATTTGTACATAAACGCACAGTAACACAGTGAAATCAGTACAAATTGACACCACACCTATTTACACAAATAACCAATCTTTATCTCAACCAAACAAGACCAAAACGACAAAAATCCAACATACATAAATCAAGATCTCACTTTCAAAGGTTTAAAACAGTTCAGTCCATATAAAAGTATGGATGTGGAACTTTTAGCACAAAGTACCTGGAATGTGTCAAAATCAAAGACAAAAACTGGCGCAGGTGAGGTGAGGCGCTGGAAAAGCAAGCGGAGTGTCGGTTCCTTACTTGCAGGGAAGGTGATGCGTCAGTTCCTTGCTCCCAGAGGAGGTGATATGTCAGATCCTTACTGCTACCAGGGGAGGTGATGCGTCGGTTCCTTATTGTGAGAGGAGATGATGCGTCGGTTTCTTGCTGCGAGGGGAGGTGATGCATCGTTTCTCTGGACACGCGGCCTCGATTCCTTACTGAAGCTCAGCATCGATGTAGACATAGCCCACATGTCCAATGCGTTGAAAATCCAGACAAACTGAAGTCAATGCGGTGACGGAGAAACAGGCCCTGTGTCGATTCTTTGAGCCGCGAGCAGGTGATGCGTCGATTCCTTCAGCCGCCCAGCAGGGCCTGCGTCGAAGAGGGGTCTTGGACATCGATGACACAGTGCTCCGGACTGGGGTTGCAGGGGTTCTTCCAGCCGCAAACAGGCTCTGCGTCGATATTTTCCACCACACCACAGCCATGCGTTGGTTTTTCAACTGCATGGCAAGCTTGCAGCGGGAAAAACAACGCTGCAGGGGCGATGCGTGGATTTTCACTTCTTGAAGCAGCAAAACCACCTCTAAGGGCCCAGAATTGAAATTGGCACCACTTGGCAGGTCAGATCTCCAAATAAAGGAGTTCAGGGAAGCTGCAGATGAAGTCTTTGATGGCCCTGAGACTTCTCAACAGGAGGCAAGTGAACACAAGCCCTTGGAGAATCTTCTCAAGTAGGATACCAAAGCAAAGTCCAGTCCTTGTCCTCTTCAAGACAGAAGCAGCAACTGCAGGCCAACCCAGCAAAGCGAAACAGCAAAGGGGTAGTACTCCTCCTGACAGCTCTCTAGCTCTTCCTCTTGGCTAAGTCTCCTCTTGATCCAGAAGTGTTCTAAAAGTCTGGGGTTACGGGTCCAATACTCATACCCCTTTTGACCTTTGAAATAGGCATTCTTCAGAAGGATAGTCTTTCTAGTGCACATATCCTGCCTTGCCATGTCCTGGCTCCTGACATACTACAGGAGGTTAGAGACAGAATTGTGAGAGGCCAGGCACAGCCCCATTCAAGTGTCAGTGACAAGTCCTCCCACCACTCTAGCTCAGGAAGTCTCATCAGCCTGGTGATGGGCAATCAGGATATGCAGGGCACACCTCATCTCCCTTTGTGTGACTGTCTAGAGTGACTGCACAAACAACCCAGCTGTCACTCTAAACCAGACATTGATTTCACAAGCAGGCGGAGGCACAGAATGGTAAGCAAGAAAATGCCCACTTTCTAAAAGTGGCATTTTCAAACAGACAATTTAAAAACCAACTTCACTAAAAGATGCATTTTAAAATTCTGAGTTCAGGGAACCCAAACTTCAAATCTTTATCTCTTCCCAATTGATAATTATACTTGTAAGGCATTACAATGCACCTCTAATGATTACCTATGGGAGAGATAGTCCTTGCAATAGTGAAAAACACAATTGACAGTATTTCACTATCAGGACATGTAAAACACACCAGTAGATGGCCTACTGCACCATGCCCATGGAGCTACCTAGGGCCTACCATAGGGGTTCCTTACACGTGGTAAAAGGGAAGGTTCGGGCCTGGCAAGTGGGTGCACTTGCCAGGTCGACATGGCCATTTAAAACTGCATGCACAGACACTGCAGTGGCAGGTCTGAGACATGGTTGTCAGTAAATTAAAACTCCAAATGGATGCACATTTACAAACTGTTACAAAGTTCCAAGCCCTTGGATGGGCCTCAGCATGTCGGCACGTCATTAATCCCTGTCGGTGTCCCACATGTGCGCCCGGTAAATACAGAGTCGTGGGGGATGCACCACCCTGGTAACTTTGGGGGCCACGGGCTCGGTATTTACCGGGCGCACATGTGGGACACCGACAGGGATTAATGACGTGCCGACATGCTGAGGCCCATCCAAGGGCTTGGAACTTTGTAACAGTTTGTAAATGTGCATCCATTTGGAGTTTTAATTAACTGACACGAACTACCTAACCCAGAAGTCAGTGCGTATGCCTTATTTAAGGAGCCCATCGGAGGGCGGCTAATTATGCTAATTGGGGGAGTGTCAGAGCTTGCACGTTTCCAGGATTGTCGAACTTTTGAGGAAGGAGCGCCATAGCTCCGAAACGCGTCAGGTTTAAATACGACTAGGAAGCTGTAAATCTGTATTGGCATGCTGGCTCACGTCTTTACACATTAAATGGCTCATTGCTGGTTGGTGTCCGAGTGCGTTCCTGATCGAATGGTCACCTTGGAGCTGTCATGTATACGCGGCAGGCCTGCCGCGGGTGGATGCACAACCCTGGTAACTTTGGGGGCCACAGGCTCGGTATTTACCGGGCGCACATGTGGGACACCGACAGGGATTAATGACGTGCCGACATGCTGAGGCCCATCCAAGGGCTTGGAACTTTGTAACAGTTTGTAAATGTGCATCCATTTGGAGTTTTAATTTACTGACACAAACTACCTAACCCAGAAGTCAGTGCGTATGCCTTATTTAAGGAGCCCATCGGAGGGCGGCTAATTATGCTAATTGGGGGAGTGTCAGAGCTTGCACGTTTCCAGGATTGTCGAACCTTTGAGGAAGGAGCGCCATAGCTCCGAAACGCGTCAGGTTTAAATACGACTAGGAAGCTGTAAATCTGTATTGGCATGCTGGCTCACGTCTTTACCCATTGAATGGCTCATTGCTGGTTGATGTCCGAGTGCGTTCCTGATCGAATGGTCACCTTGGAGCTGTCATATATATATATATATACATATATATATATATAATAGATTTCGGAAGTTGGAAAAACATTTTCAGCTCATAAAATGGGTTTACAACCTATTCCGAATTACAATTAGGATGGGGGGTGAAAGGGGTGGCCTCTGCTAATTGTGATTCGTAATGCTATGCATCAATGGTTGCAACCACAATTACAGTCGCAAACCATTGAAAAACCATGCACTACTCAAAGGAGGGGGTAACCCATTCACAAAAAAGGAAGCTGTCCCCATTCAACAACTTCCCTTTGGGAATTGTGTTCAGTGACCTTGGAGGAGCAGGCAATATTCCAAAACAATAGAATGGAATTGTACCAAGAAGAATTGTTAGTGAATAAAAGATCTATTCAAGCATTTCAAAATATCAAATCTTTACTGTCTTGGCAGATTAGTGCTTCCGGGTCCACCCAATCTAATGATGTTCCTGATGCTATTTATCTGGCTGACTAACTCATCTTGTAAAGAACCCAGTATCCTACTGGACCTATTGGTACCAGAGTCAAACTTTTTCAAAATAAGTGCAGGGGAAGAAAGTTTATCTTATGAGCTTACCACTGGTGCTGTCCATTGCTGGGGTTACCAAATACTAAGGCTGCTTTGTCTTGATTCCGCCTTATGGCTTTTTCTACCTGTCCCTTTCTCACTTCTCAGGTTATTTTTATCCCTGTTTTCACTTTTGACACTGTTTTCCTATCTTTCTTTTTCTCTTCCTCCTTTCTACCTTTTCTTCCTGTCTCTCTGTAATTCAAAGTCTGGTAATGAAAAGTAAGTCCTGTTCCCAACAACTGTGTGCCAGTACCAACCACTTGTAACCACCAGCATAAATCAATCTCTCCTATTATTGGCCCAGTCAGCCATGCCTTTAACAGATATAAGCTATCTTTCAGTGGTATACGGGACAATATCCACAAAGGTGGGATTCTGCATGTGGTTTGAGGAAGGAATCTCCACTTGTTAGCCCAGTGCAAAAGTCAACCAACATACTTACTATGATTCCTGGAGCTGTGTGAGCCTACTGAAAGCTTGTCTCTAAAGTCCTATTATTCAAATTTTTTGACTTTGTGCACCCAACCATATTTCATTAGGTTCAAAAATTGATGGGACTAAGGGTCAGATGTATGAAAGTTCCATTAGCAAAAAGTGGTTGGAAATCAAGCACTGATTTTTTAGTGAATGGAATCAAATTTTGTGAACTGAACTATATACTAATAGGTAAGTTTGGAAAATGTCCATTCAGAGTGGGTTGCAACGTGTCCTCCACCATTACTGTTCATAAGGTGAGTCGCAAACGGATGCTCACTCTGACTGGTGGCCATGACAGAGATGGTGGCTTACTGGGGGTCAATAGACCACAATGGCTAAGATCCCTTTTAAAATATTTTTTTTAATAAAGGCTGTTTTCTTTAAAGGAAACTATTTTGTGTGTAAACAAAAAGACTTTTTAAAAATAGATTGTTTAAGAGTTGGCAGTGGTGCCCTGGACCACTGCCCACTCCCAAACAGGCTTCTTTTTACATTCACAAAGGGGGAGAGGTTCGCAGATGAGCCCTTCCCCTTTGCGATTGAGTTACCACCTCCTTTGAAGAGTCAGTAAACTATCAATGGTTTGCGACCGCAATGCATCACTCACCATTGATACATAGCATTCCAAATTACAATTTGAAAGGGGCACCCTAAACATACCCCTTCCAAATTGCCAGTGGTAGGCCTTGCTAAACAAATTTTGCTATTTGTAAAGTTCTTACTGAATTGCAAATTGGGCTTAGTACATACTGAAACCCTTGATTTAGTGAATCACATGTTTTGCAGCCACTAAATGGCTTTCTACATCTGGCCCAAAGTTCTTAATTCGCACTTTAATTAAGGGGAAAATAGGACTAAATAATACACTGTCATAATTAGTCAAAATTTTTCAGTGAACAGTGGCCAGGTTGAAACACATTTACTTCTCAACTTAGTCACAGAGCTCAAATTTGATTGGCGACCCATTGGGCCCGATTCACAGAACTAACTTAAGACAAAATCCTAAACTTACTACCATTTTGGTATTCACAGAAGGCACTTACTCATTTTGGTATTCACAGAAGGCACTTACTCATTGATGTTGCATTTAGAAGTACTTATTGCATTGAATACATAGGATCTCTCAGTATACCAAGCTAGTATTATTTATGATACACAAATGTCTTTAGGGGTGACAATGCTGGCATGGCAAGCTACAGGAATGATGAGGTCGGTTTTCTTCATTTCAAACCATGGTTCAGCTGCAAAGGATGTCATGAATATATTCAGTTGTATATATTTTCTCTCTCAGATTCGTAGATTTCTTTTTCAGCAAACCACTTACAAGGGTTGGGCGTATCACTGTAATAACACATAACACTGAAATTGTCTCTCTGTTTTTACTCTTTCCCCTCTCCTCCTAGCCCCTCATTGACCCATAAAATCACATTGTTGCTTTGTGTGGAAACTATTTGCAGAATCAGGACTTTCTGTGTTGTTCCAGTCAATTAGAAAGACCCACGTTTTCCCTTTCATAGCTTCCCTAACCAATGTGATGTAAAATATTCTCTCCTTAACGCACACCATTTCCACTTACAAAGAGTTGTGATTGCTACTATGCTTGCTAAGTATCCCAATTTATTATCATTACGTCACAATATTCTAATTTAGACGCGCCAAGTTACAGCGTTTCCATTTTGGCTACCAAGGTTAATAAATAAACACCTTTGTGCACTTAAAAAAATGTACTTTGTACTAAAGGTTTCTAAAAGTAGGAAAAGTCACAGAGTTCTTTACTCCTATGGATGCTGTTATTAGACAGATTTGTTTCAGAGAGGGCCTCCAAATCTCAGCTGTAACACCACCTCAAAATGGCTTCTCAAATTTGAGTAACCGAGAACTGAGGCCTTTGAAAGAGTTAAAGATCCCCTGAGCCAACGGGGCATTGTAGAACTGATGTTTCCACGTGGAGGGCTCTGTCCGCCACTGCCCTATTCAGTGAGGGGCTACAAAATGACAGGGCTTCTCTATGTCAGTGCTGTTTTGCCATATAATTGTCAATAGTGCTTATTTATGCTTTTGGCAAATACATATTGTGTGGCACCAGAAGACAACATATATGCGGGTGGGGTTTACACGTAGGAGTCATCTGTATCTAGTGTAAAATTATTAAAAAGTGCCACATTACCACCATGGCTAATTTCTCACACAAATATGCTTTGTCGCACTTTAGGGGACAATACTTTTCAGTAATGTGTGTGTTTCTTTTAATTGCAAGTATCTGACCTCAGCCCCAACTCATGTTATGATATGGGTGTATATATAGCGCTTTCCATACTCCTTGCGAGGCTGAAAGTCGTTCTGCATGAGAAGTGCGTGTGCAATACATGTGTGCCCCTTCCTGAAAGAATGCAGGCGGAAGCACGTTCATCGGTTCCGTGGAGCACGTGCGGTGGAATCACCGGAAGTGACACATGTCCTTGAAGCACAGTTTCAAGGCATATCTGTGATTGGTATCAGAGGCCGGCCTTAACTTACAGAACTGCCTTTCGGTCAGCCTCTAAGCACTCATTTCACAATAAGGAGAACCTTGGAGGGACTTGTGAACAGTGACATAATAAAAAAAAATGATGGTACACCCCTGCAGAATGTGAAGAGGGGCCCTAAGTCTCCCATATCCGACAGATTTTCATTGGCCTTGGGGTCAATGGGCCCCCCCTGGTGGGTCGGGGGACTCTGAAGGCTTGGCGGTCTCCTGCGCCGCAGGGGCTGCGGGGGCGTGCGTGAAGCCCCTGCTTGTGAAATGTTCTTGCACGGAGGCTGAAGAGGCCATGCTGCACTAGTGTCCGGTGCACCATACAGCTGAGCCTGATTTACAGGCGTCATTTAAACACCAACCCGGCGCACCAGTTTTTGTATTATGAAAGGACACAATGCTTGTGTAAGACAGGATTATATAAAGTGGCCAGGTGGTGCTAATTTCAACTGAGGTTTACTTTTGTGTGCTTTCTTGCGGCAGACTGCAGTTGGCAGCTTTGAAAATCAAAGCCTGTGTTTTGTCTACATAGACAAAATCTTAATATTGATTTGTGCTGCCTAAAGACAGGGCTGCTGGGGTCAATAAAAATGGAACAAAACAGTATGCAAAAAAGCACAACCCAACTCCAGCTGCCCATGAAGACCGATAGCAATTTTTTTTTTAGAAAGAGCATGATGCCACACTTTTGCTGTTTCTAAGCACTGTAAATAGCAGGTGTTACCAGTATATGGGTCTCAATTTACTTACCTCATAAGGATGGAAAATTGATTCTGTCTTACCAGGTCTCAAAAGTGTGACCTTCAGATCATTGCATTTGTCTGCGGCGAATGTTCAGCTTACTGTGCAATGAGTACATTGTTCGACTGTGGAGGCGTAATTCGGATTCTCCTATATGGGGGGGTGGGGGGGGGGGAGAGGCCGCGGCAAGGAGGGAAGTCTCTCTTGTATAAAGAGTGCATTTGACATGTGCCCCGAAGGCAGACTCACACTGAGATCAATGGACCATTCTGACCTTCAGTGACCTTGGCAAAAACACATTATTAATTTTAGGCCTGGGTGCTCATCCCTGCAAAGAACCATGGTTCCTGCTGTAGTTTTTATTGTGAAGTTTTATCTTTGAGGCCATGCCAATAGCAGAGTGAACACCATGTGCATGTGAATTACATAGCAAAGTGTGACATTGCAGAATACTTCTAAATAATGTAAAAGGGGATTTACATTCTATTAAAGCCATGGAGGGAAATATTATGTTTTAACCCTCATTACTGTGCACATAGCAGCAACAATTAAATGTTTCATTTTCCAACAAGAACAAATGAAAATATCATGAAATGTCCCTTTGAGATCACAGAGATTTTAAGGTGCAAAAGCAGTATTTCATGATTGAAAATTCACAATATTTAGGTAAAATATTGACCTACACATATATCGTGGCCATGATATCGACTCCTGAAAAATCATCACAGTAAATGTAGACTTTTCATTTTTAACTCCGCTATGACAACATTTCAAAGTAAATATTATAGTAACAGTATATATGATAATGTTGATGTTTCACTGCATCCACAGATAAAGGAATTTATCAGAGCCAGAACTCCAGATCTGGCCTCCATCAGAAGAACTGAGGAAGTTTCCTGCTAAAATGGGAGTCAAAAATATCCACCTGAAAAAGACTCCAAAGATTGCTGAGAAGGACAAACGTCTTTTGAACTTCTTCTGTCTTCTATGAACTTGGGGGCAGATTTACAAGCCCCTTGTGCCGCCGGTGCGTCACGTTGCGTGACGCACCGGCAGCGCAACCTACTGCGTGATATTTCCCACCACACGTAAAGTCACCCTGCGTGACTTTACCTGTGCTTGTAAATAGCGCCCCTTTTCACGCAACACTTTGCGTGTTGGGGGCGTGGGATGGGTGTTGATGTGGGTGTTCCCACGCAGCACCCATATCCACTGATGCATTTCCAGATTTACGAGCAATCGTAAATCTGGAAATGCGTCAGAATGCAATGCCAACCTAGGGGTGGCGTAGCGTGGTGCAACGAGGAGAAATGTTTTCATTTCTCCTCCTTTTTTTCCTCTTTCAATGCGTGCTGCATTCAACAGCACGCATTGGAAGAGGAAATCACCTCAATTGATTGTTTTTGTGCAGGAAGGTGCCCTTTCCTGCACATAAACATTCTCCCCATGACGCAGGCATCCTTGCACCATGGTGCAAGGGTGCCTGCGCCGACGCATGGCCGCAGTTTGTGTACCAGTGCAGGGGGAAGCACAGAGATGTGACATATTGTTGTAAATATGTCGCATCCCTGTGCTTCAAAACGAACGCAGCGCGGCGTAGCAAAATTACTTGCGGCACCTCGCTGCGTTAGTTTCTTGTAAATCTGCCCCTTCGAGTTCCAAGCTGCCACAGTATTTTATAAACCTGAAAGATATTCCACTTGGATCATTATTCTGTTATCTAGCCCATGATGTAAAAACACCGCTGATAATGCCAAGGCATTGGACGTTGTGCTGCCCAGTTTGTTTACATAACAAACTGTGGATACATTTCATCCAAAGCAGAACAAAACAGTTCACCAAACGAGTTCCACCAAAGTAACATCAAGAAGCCGTTAGTAGTTTGGTGCTGATAACCGATCTTCCTAAAAAAAACGAAAGCTGGTCTAGTTCTGGAAAAGCCACATTTTTTCCTGCTTCCAGAAGTCCAATTCCTGTTCTTAGGAGCATATGACAAGTGGCAGAGAGTTCCAAAATTTCACAGCGAGAAGGGAGAAAGGGCAACCTCCCATTCCCTGACATCTCGGGGATGGAAATAAGCTTAAGATAGGCAGAAAATAGGTTTCTGGGAGACACATTGATTGCCACCTTGCTTTCAAATTTGTGGGATTGAAATTAGTAATCACTCAAATTATGATGCAGCCTGCTTTGTATAAGGATCTTTTTGGGACAGGAAGCCAGTGCAGCTGTTTCAGATTTGTGGATACAGATTTTCATGGAGGGAGTTTTAGAACCACTCTGGCTTACCACATATTGTATTCTCTGCAGCCATTGCATTCTATATTTAGGAAGGCAGTGTTACAATGAGTCCCCATTTCTAGTGTGGAAGTTGCCAGATCATGTACTATAGCTTTTCTAGATGAGTCTGGGAAGAGAGTGAGAATCTTCCTTAGAATTATATGGATAAAATAACAAGATAGAGAGGCAAGAGAAATATGGTCTTCAATGGATAAAGTGGTGTCAATCCGGAAGCCAAGGTTCCTTGCGCTGGTCGATTGAGCAGGGTAAGAGCCCAGTTCAGCTAGCCACCATTGATCAAACCAGATACATACACTAGACCCAAATAGTAGTATCTCCATTTTTTCACTATTGAATTTCAGCCAATTATTATTCATCCAAATGGCCACTTTTTGGTGACATAATTGGAAGGCACAGCATGTGGCCTCCACACCATCTGGAGATGATCAGCTCAGCATCATCTGCATATGAGACGATCTGGAAACCACAAGCTGTAACTAGAGATGCAGGTGGGGGCAATATAAATGCTGAATAAATTGTAGCTTAAGGGAGAACTTTAAGAGATGCCCTACTCGCGAGCTCAGGGTGCAGAGTTGAAAGGGGAAAGAGAAACTGACTGCGCTTTTCCTGTTAAAAAAGAGGTGAGCCCCTGCAGTGCTAAGTTGCAGATGCCGATCTCTTGAAGGAGTTTCATAAGAATGGATTGGAAGACAAGACAAAAGGCTGTCAACATATCCGAAATAATCAGAGCTGTTGGCCACCCTTGATCTAGGATGGCTTTCAGGTCTTCAGTGCCTGCCAGCAAGGTCGTCTCCATGCTGTATGTCTGAATCCTGAAGGATTTGAATTTGGAATATCAATATTCTCCAGGCAATCTAACAACAGAATTTGAATGTGCTTCTCCAACATTTTACTGGGGAGAGGCAGTAAAGAAATTGGTCTGTAGTTATTGGGGTCGATGATGTCAGTGTTAGCTCTCTTTAATGGATAGAATGACTGTGGCGTGCTTCCAGCTAGCTCGTACAGTGGCTGTCCTAAGAGAATCATTCAAAAGTTCTCTCAGGGGTGTGTAATAGGTTGTCTGTCTAATTCTATAATTCTTAGCAGGCAGCGGTCTCTTGAAGATCCAAATTTACAGGTTATTTATGCTATTATTGTGTTTTGTATGGAGATCAGCAGGAATTTTTTCTAACACCCCTTTCAGTTGCTGAGGTTTATAAATCTGGCAAGGAGTATCCAGAAAGGAAGTTAGATTTTAGCTATTTTATTACAGAAAAAAATGGCAAGCTCATGTTACAAGGCAAGTGAGGGCATCATCTTGTTATAAAGCATCATGCTGCCTAACTTTATCAACAATGTCAAATATTCCTGTCATAGAGTTATTGGAGGAATTACTTCTATCAGCCATATATGATGCACAAATTTCGTGAATATATTTTCAGTAATTTTTTAGTGCCTTCTTGTAAGTCATCTTGACCTGTAGAGAGTATTTACGTCTCCAGAGTCATTCCAGCTTTTTGCATTCCATTTTTCCTGTCATAAGTCTTACGTAACCCAGAGATTAGACGTTTTTGATTTCTCTTAGACTTGCAAGAAAGAGGGGCTAGCTGATCTACAGCTTTTAGAAATCATTTAATGAAGTTAAAGGCATGTCCCTCGATGTCCTGTTCTCTCTTAATTTTTTTCTTAGTGCTTCAAGAAGAAGTGGTTCAGTAATTTTAAACCAGGCCCTAGATGTTAGAATAAAAAGTAAATTAGACTTTCCTGGTTTGACGAGGTTGATGGAAAAAGGGATTGCAAGGTGATCTGACCAGAGAACTGGTATAGGTTTGTCACAGCGCAATGAGAAAAGATTTAAAAGATGTGGTTGAGTATATGGCCAGACTTGTGCATAAGGTGATCAATATTTACTTTATTCCAATGGCAGACATGGCCCCCAGATCTATGCAGGTTTAAGGCTGAGATTACCGAGGTACATTTTAAGATCCCCTAGGATAGTGAAGTTAGTATACTTCATGGCTAAGGCGGTGGCTCTTTCTCCTATTAAGTTGTTGAAATGGTTCGGCCAGTCCCATAGTTGGTAGATAAGCATACCGTAGACACAAGAATCATTAATGTGAAATGGAAATGCTAAGGTTTCAGCAAGTGCCATTTCTGGGATTGGAGTTCTAGGGCACTCAGTAAGCAAGAGTAGGTAATTGCTATAGCTCCATCCGATTTATTGAGTCTATTAAGATACAGATGGAGCAATCTTAAGGAATGATCAGGGCTATGATAGGAGTCAGTCAATCAATCAATCAATCAATCAGGGGTTTATAAAGCACGGCTACTCACCCATGAGGGTCTCAAGGCGCTGGGGAGGGCTTCCGATCCATCTGGGTGTGGAGGTTCAGTCGAAGAGCCAGGTCTTGAGGTCCTTCCTGAGTCAGTGTGTCATTCAATCATGTTTCGGTGACAAAGAGTGCTGATAGTTTGCAATCCATCAGGTAGTCATGAATGTCAAAGCTATGTTTTACCAGAGACGTGGTTTTAAGGAGTATAAATTTCAAATTGCTATGGCAGTCAGCTGTGGAAACACATGGCTTCTATATGGGCAGACGGCAGGAACAAAAGTGAATGATTTGTCAGCTGTATACCACAGCCTTTATAGGGAAACCATGTTGGACCAGTGTTTGAATTAAAGGGTGCAGCAATTAGCAAATTAGTGTCACGATTACGTTTCAATAAGTCCAAACCTGCATATGCAATCTTTGGCAGCATTTTTGGATTTAGAGAACTAGGGTTCCTGGCTCTGTGCACGGTCCATGGGCTTGGCTTTGGCTCGCCAATGGCCCAGATGCACAGCAGCACTTGGCAAATAGGACTGCATGACCTGAGGGCGTGGTCTGATGCTGAAAAGCTACAGCGCGTCCTTTGGGACTCACGCTCTGCCAAGCAAAGCATGGGATGAAGAAAAAAACTAAGTTGAGCCCTCCATGTATCTGAACAGGCTCCCCTGTTAGACCTCAGTACTAGAAACATAAAAGTAATCAAAACACTAATAAGAAATGTAATTCATACAATTATTAAAAATTTACATGGTACTCTTTTCCTGAGTCCTGCAGAGACTTAGGAGCCAGGTACTCACTACTAAAACAATGGAAAAAAAGCAGGAATATCTGGGCAGCGCTCTCTGGAAGCAGATTGATAGAGCACAGTCCACCGTGAGTTTATCTATGGGGGTCAGCGACGCTGAAGATGCGCAGCCGCACTTGATAAATAAGGAGTCATGATTGATTTATTGATTGGTGTTAGATGGTCTGTTCTGATTAAGCCTTGAGCTGCTTGCCATCAGTACCCTGACGGTCAAGTACTAAAACGGTGTACTTGGTGCTCAGTTTAAGGGTCTTCAGCAGCCGCGGTCTGTGCAGGTAACAGCGGTGGGGTGGTGGGGCCGCGTGAGGGGGGGATTTCGAGGGACGATGCCGAAGGGCAAATTAAATAAATAATTAATTTTCCCTCAGCATCGTCCCTCGAAATCCCCCCTCACGCCGCCCCACCGCCTCACCGCTGTTACCTGCACGGACCGCGGCTGGTCTACAGTAAGGTTGAGACCCAAAACACTAGCGGTAACTGACTCTGATTGCCACATAGTGAAATCAGTGCCTTAGTTTCACCAGGGACACCTTGAGATGTTCCCACTCAATCACTGGCTGTAACAACTTTTGAAACACCAAGAGGCCAATGACAGACAGAAAGTAAAGGAATTAAGTGAAACATCGCGCAATTCCAAATAAACTGAAGAAATGGCCTGCGCCCCTGCCAAATATGAAGCAGTCTTCAAATCCATCTTCACCATCCAAACCTCTCAAAAGAGGCCGTCACTGACATAATGAATTTCTTTCATGTTGAAATGAAAATAGGATACAAAGCTGTTTAACAGTTTCAAATTTATGACTGGATGATAACCCTCATGACCTTTTCTGTTGAAAAACAGATTCCTGAACAAATCACCCAATGACATCGGAACCAGCTTTATTGCTCCTCATGCTCTTCCAAAGCCTGATGTGTCAAAGAGAATGCAAAAAGGTGAAGTGTTGACCGAAATTGAGGTAATTATAACTCTTTGCTGTACTTCTAAACTGTCTGAAGCATTTAAAAGTCTGATGTAAATTGCCCCTGCTCATGGGAAAATGGGGTGAGTTTGCCATCCAAATTTCTTGGAGGAAAAAAGGACAAAATGACGACCTACGATGGATGTAACAAGATCTCCGATGTCCTCTCTGGGTCTGACCTCTCTACCAGTCGCGGCAGGTGCAGGTAGGAGCGGTGGGGCAGGGTGCGGAGAGGGAAGTGACAGACGACGGAATAGGGAAAATAATAAAAAAAAAAAAGAAAACCACTTACCTTGCGCTCGCCGCATCGCTGATTCAGCAAAGCGGCGAGCGCAAGGTAAGTGATTTTAATTATTTTTTCATTTTATCTTCTCAATTCCGTCATCTGTTGACTTAAACCACCCCCCCCCGCACAGCCCCGCCGCTCTTACCTGCACCGGCTGCGACTGGTAGAGAGGTCTGACCCAGAGAGGACATGGGAGATCTTGTTACATCTACGACTGCTCTCTGCAAGGAACCTTTTTGTGGATAAAAGGAAATCTGGAATCTGCGTCTACTGAACAAAGAGGCATACACTTCTATAGGACAATACTGTCCTAAAGGGGTGCATCCCTCTTATTTCAAGAGTTGCAGTATTGTGTGAAAAAAGCTCTGAGAGCTGGGCCAAACAAGCAATCTTGTTTTGAGGAAATCTTTGAGATTAAAAATTCTTCGGATGTTCTGCTTAGCTTTATCAAAGTTATGAATGTTCGGACATAAGTGGTAGTATCTTTAATAAACGTTTCCCAAATAAAAAATCCCTAAGACCTCCTTCAGTTTGGAGTCAATCTTCATTAAAACGGATCTGTGGCACTCTTCAAGAGATTTAGTGAGGAGAAGACAAAGGTCCAGTGATTTGTCCTGGCTGGGCCTTAGCATTTTGTTAATTCCCTTCTTAAGGTCTTCAATCTCTTTTCTAAGACGGTGTTCCTCAAAGGGTCATTCTCAGATGTTTCTGCCACCTTATGTGGGAGATCCGGCCTCGGCCACTCCTCTCTCCACTTACTCCTGTTTGAATTCTCCACCAGATTTCTCACACATGATATCAATTCTCTTATTGACTGTGAGGGTGCCTTTCCAAGGAACATGAGTGATGAACCACGATAGGTTTGTACTAAGTGGCCCTTAGGCCTTCTAAGATAACCTTCTCTTTGCCATTCTTAGAAAACACAGATGAAACATGCTCTCCCACCACAGGGTAACCATCAGAATCCTTAGGATCAGTGGAATGTAAAGCATCTTTCACATGAGACAAATACATTTATTTCCGTTCTCTTGGGATGGGAATACTGGAGCGCATCATCTCCTAAAGCATCCTTCCTTTTCCTAGGGGAAGAAATACATCCTGGACCTGATACCATACCAACCCTTGAACCTACTGCACTCACTGTTTGAGGCACTACTAAATACTTCATTTTCTAGAGTTATTTCTTGTGTTGCAGCCCCCTCCGAATAGATGCATTATAATCCGCAGCTGAGTAAGCCCCGGGCCTTAGCTTTCCCCTGATGTTACTGACGCAATGCAGCAATAAGTTGATCAGGCATTTCAGACTCTAATGATTGCACTGTAACATGTATACCAGGAAGAGCCCTACATGACTTGTGGACTGAAAACCCACCCCTCCTGTTAAGGATAAATAATACAGTGAATGAAAGCCCTACAAACCGACACCAAAATCTGAATCCCCTCTGCAGGGGAGAGCCAGACCATGGAAACAAGTTAATGTAAAACACACAACACGCCTGCTAACAAAGAAGATGAGCACGTGGAGTATATCCTGAGGGGATGATGCTGAGGTACTGAGAAAACTGAGGTACAGAAGTTCACAGAAAGTAAGCTACCAAAGCAAAGTGAAATTTGGGGAAAATTACCCCTGTGGACCCGTTTGGAACAGGCCCAAATGCCACTCAGCAGGAGGCCACCACTGCGACCAACACATACCCTAAAAAAGGTCTGAAGCACATCTAGAGGTTAACGAAAAATACATGCAATACATATTTAAATAGTAAAATATAGACCTCCGTATAAGTAATTGAAACAAAGGCAGAGCAGAGCTGCCAACCTGAGGAAGTGACGTTGAGGAAGAGGGGCTTCCCTAATTAGACAACATCCTGATTGGAGGGTGGAATTCGTCTCTCGCCTGTGTATCCCTACAGCGACTCATCAATGACATTTTGTATTGTTCTTGTTTTAAATTGAAATGTTCATTTTTATTATATATTTTTTCGTGAGTAGTAAACAGGGTAAAAGCATAATAAAGCCGGAGTGCGCTGAATAAAGTCTCACCACTGACGGTGGCGCACAGCTTTCCGAACAAAGCGAATGTTGGCTGTTTTTAATTATTTGTACATTGGCAATTTGTTATAGACAAGTATACCAGAACTGAGAAAATAAAGGGATGCAGTCGGGGTTCTTGCTCTTCCACTGGTCAAATTTGCATAAAAAGTGCTATTGTGATTTTAAGCCCCATTCTATTCTGTCCTCCCCTCCCCCCACCCACTTACATCTATCTTGCCTTTATTGATGTGCAGCCTATAGTTTCCTCGTTGCTTTTAACGCTGCTCCGGATTTAAAATGCAGATGGCAGGCACAATGCACAGACCAATGCCTCTTCCTTCCTGCTGAGTGATAGTTTGCCATGTTGTAAAAAAACGGATGGTTATCTGTGCATCAGCATTACTGTCACAAACCTGCACGTTTCACGTTGAGCATTAAATGGGATGCATATTGATCCGCTAAAGAGGATTTATTTATTTCGAGCTCTCTCCAAAGATCAACTGCTGGCAGCTTTCAGCGGATCTGTTCGGCTCGTGCAGCGCAAAGCTACTGCACACATGACACTGGACTTGACATTTCAGTTCTGGGAGAAAACCAAACAGTAAATTCGGTGCAATAATCCGAGATAAATGAGATGATCTCTGGATAAGAACAGCTAGTTTCGAGGGCTATCAGAGAAATCCTGCCTACGACATCAACCTCTTTCTGCGTAGACTCCTGACTTTTGTCAACGGTGACTAAAATCGTTGTGATGTCACTTCCCCAAGCCAAGTCATGTGACAGGAAGTGGGCTGGGGTTCAGAGAAGCATATTACACATGGTCTTACTGACTCTGGACTATTATTAGTGAATGAACGAAACTGTCATGGCTGAACCAGTTTATTTTGCTACACCTCTGAAGATAAAGGGGTGACTTCTGTCTTTGTGATATGCCAGTCCGCCCTCCAAGAAGGCCAGCATTAGACTACCATCCAATGAAGCAGAAATTAATCAAAAACAGTTCAAATGAGGTGTGTGGATGACGGATGCTTCATCTGCATGTTTTTGAGTTGCCTATCATGTTGGTTTGGGAAATGTCCACTTTGTGGATGACGGATGCTTCATCTGCATGTTTTTGAGTTGCCTATCATGTTGGTTTGGGAAATGTCCACTTTGTGGTCTGATACACAAAATATTTTTTCCAACCTGCGCAAGCACAGATTGGGGGTGAAAAAAGCACATTTTGCTCCCGGCCACATCCACAAACATAATTTCTGAGTTCCTAAATTAAGGTTTGCGTCTTGGGTTGCACACATGCAGATAGGTCATGTGGAAAATTTGCACCAAAGCAAGGGACAAGGGTGCAAGAGCCGCTTAAGTAGGTGTTATATGTATGCTATTGGTGTCGGACAATGTTCTTAGTTTTAGCCCTGCAAAGACAGGGCTCCTGGTCACCGGAATTGACCTTTCTGGCTGGAATCCTGACCTATGGCCGACTGTGATTAGGATACCTCCTCAACCCTCCATTCAGTCCTTAACCTTGGCATCTTCACTGATGCAGCTCTCTTCCCCGAGACCCAGGCGGCTGGATAGTGGTTTCTGCAAATAAAATCCCTCAGAGGAATATCCCCATTTACCCAGCCTCATCTCCACATCCCAGTAGTCAATGCGCTGGTACAATCCATAATGGAATATATCAATTCTTTCAACATAGGTTCCTGATAAAGAAGCTTCAAGTAGTGCAAAAGGTTGCAGGGTGGCTGATTTCTGGACTTAGGCCTCTAAATCATGACAGCCCTATTTTCCGAAGTACTTTCTGACTTCCAGCACAAAATATGATCATTTTTAAAGCCATGGTCATTACACATACAGCATGGTGCCAATTAAACTCGTATTATATGGGAGGGAAATACTGTTATCATAACATGGATTGGAGATTGTTTGCTGCCCATCTTGCTCTTTCAGATGTCTTCAAAGCTGGGACAGTAAATTTGGGAGACAAGGACTTATCTCTCATTGGCTACAGCCAAGGCAATGAAGACGCTACCTTCCCATACACACTCTGAGTTGGTCTGTTGAGGTTCCATAAAGGTTTGAAAAACTGTCTTTCTAATCAGTAATATTGTGTTCTTGACCCTTGTCTCAACCTTAAGCTTCTTGTTTATATGCATTGTTCCCTCTTTTCCTCTCTTAATGGGTCAGTTGTTTATGCTTCATCTTCAGCACTAAGCTTTTCCTTGAGCGAAGACTACATTCACACAAAGTTTGCAGCTTCAAGGCCTTAAATGGTTAGTAGGACATGGCACCGGGTGTGGAGTGGGAGGAGTGGTAAGAGGAGTGAAATGAAGGAGGGAAGTCCAACACAAGCCCAATGCATTAAAATTCAGTTCTGCGGTCTATGTCGTTGGCCTTATCTGCAACCAGCCACTTTTAAGAAGTAGAAACCCAGAGGTTCATGCAGTGGCTTGCCGAGTCCCACCTGTTAGTGGCTGAGGAAGCACCCGAAGGCACTCCAAGTCAGGTGGTCATTCAGTCTGGGCGGTAAACTCTGCTCCACTCGCGGAGTTTGCAGAGATTTCCGGAGCTCGCGGAGTTCCGAAAAACTCAGCTATGCAGAGTTTTCCCAGAGTTTTTTCCCTCGCTCGTGTTTGTCAATGCAAAGTTGCCGAGCGCGAGCGAGGAAAATCCACCTTCCGGTGAGATTTTTCCTCGTTTGCGATCGTCAACATCAAGTTGGCGAGCGCGAGCGTGGAAAATCAACCTCCCAGCAAGATTTCTCAAGGCAGACGGTCAGATTTCTCCTTGCGAGTGGTCGCATATGCTCGCGACCTCTCGCATTGAGAAACTGTCCGTTCGCGTTGAGAAAGCTGCCGCTGGGGTAAAAATCTACTCGAGCGGCAGAAAGGAAGCAGTGCCCGCTTGCGCTGTGCATGGTGCCGTTCGCGATGATTGCACAGTGCAGACAAGCACCTGGCACTGAAAATCACTGCAAACAGCATTTATCCAACGCACTCCGCCGCTAGCGGAGCTCCGCGTAGCGTAGCAGAGGTTTTTTTGCACTTCGCGGAGTCTCCGCCCAGGCTTAGTGGTCATCTCACATGCACATGTTTATCAAGGGAACCACCGGATCCACCAGATCACTCCTGTCTTCTGTGCTGCTCAGAGGCATGTCAAAAGGTTTTGTAGACCTGGGGACAAAAGTTTTGTGGGCCCCTCTTTGGTTTCCAATATTTGGAGCAGCTAGCAACTACGGAAACATGAAAGAGAAAGCACAGATTTTGCGCCAACTAATGGTGTTGATGCATTAGCTGCATCTTGAAGGAACAGGGCAGGCTTGCTCTTCGTTATGTGAGGACAAACTGTAACAGGAGTGAGGCGACTGTGATGTCGTGGGCCCTAGGCCGTCATAGGATGAAAAAGAACCACATGGACACTTGGTGCCGGGGATTAGCTGAGTGTGGACATGTGCGCCCAGTTCTTTGTTATTAGCAGCGTCACCTGACTGATGATGCTTGTAGGTGGATGCGTGAGGGGTAGGGTGACCAGGCGTCCCGGATTTGCCCGGACGGTCCCGGTTTTTCACCAGCTGTCCCGGCAGAATTCAGGAAATTTAGCTCCTGTCCCGGTTTTTAGAGAGGGTCGACAGAAAACGGCGGGAGGTGTTTTTTTACGTTTTACAAAGCAGGGATTGTTAGCAGTTGTTTCAAGGAAGCAATGTAATTAACAGGCAAGCTTCTGGGTTCAAAAATTGCATTTTATGTATATTCTAACTGCCTGTACTGTAATTCTCTGCTGCGGAGCGCTGTCATTCTGGGCCCTCGCGTGAAGTAAAACTGTAGTCCTTCTTCTATTTTCGTGAAATGTCCCGGTTTTTGGCTTTACAATTCTGGTCACCCTAGTGAGGGGACATATGGGGCACTTCTCTGGGAGGTCGCTGCAGGGACTTGTCCTCAGGATACTATAGGGCCCCCAAAAGTGCAGGCCTGGGGCAAAGAGTCCCGAATTCCTTCTTGTGACTGCCCTGGGTCATCAAACCAATACATGCATTGAAACTGCCTGCTGCGTCAAACTCTTTTGAGCACTAACTTATATTATGGGTGTTCCGGTTTTGGGGGTGCAGTCGTGCTTGTATACCTTGGGCGACTGTTTTCAGATTTTCTCAAATTCTTACTAGTCACTGATCTGGTTAAGTGCTCAGCCTCGCCCTAATTTTATGTGAGTGCTCCGAGAGCGGCTTATGCAAGAGGAAAGCAAAACGAGGCCTCCTGACATAAACATGGCGTCAGCGTGGCAACGCGTGTTAGCTTTCCGTGATAACACCCTTTAACCCCTCCTATCTCTGCGACACGCTCATAAAAATGTATTGAAGAGCCTAAAAATAAGGGTTTGCTTTGGTTATCTGACCTTGGTTGTGCAGTCACTGACTAACCGCACAGGTGTCTCTTAGTCTGATTAGCTCGCTCGCCTCCGCGCGACCGACTATCTGCCTCCATCAGGGACAAAATGTTTTCGTTACGTTCACCTGCAGCGCTGGAAAAATGGAACGGCTGCTGTACACGTGACGCAAAAGCGCCTGCTTCTCTATAGGGAAATGTGCTTACGTTTTTGTTTCCAGATTTTTCAAAGCCTACCAAAAAATGATACATGATTTTGGAAAGCTGTAGCATTTGAAATCGTTTTACCCTGTTCACGGTTTAGCCTTGGGATTGGGAACCATAGAAATTGGGTGCATATGCAGCCCGCTCGGCAAGCTTCAACTATTTACAAAATTACAGAAATATGAGCGAACGTGCATGTATTTTCTGTATAGAAGGAAGGTGGTGCAGAGGTTCCATGAATTAGCATACACATCTTTTGATTTGCTTTTCAAGAGAAACCGGAAGTGGGGATGAGGTTGGGGACTGCAAAACCAAGACATATTCCAAAACTAGAAGGAATACGATTTTACATCAACCTATGGACACAGAATGATTTACATGCAGGGTCACTGGAAATATCCGATTCTGCGGCTGTCGTTTATTTCACATAATTCATGATCTATTGCATAATCTGAAGAGATTAACATAATGATCTTTTCTAGATTAAACAGATCAAAAGTTGCTGAAAACTTGGCGCTGTGTTTGCACGTAGTGGAAAGTCGCAAAGGTTGACTGTCATCTTTCAGTTGCTTATTTCTGTATTTGGTTGTTAAACTGGAAATAATCTTTGCCCAGACAGTATTACCCTGTGGGCAAATTACAGAATAATACAGTAATATTTTCCAAAATACGATGCATTAAACCGCATAATTTGCCTTTTCTTTCTGCATAATTTAGTCACACCTGCAGCATAATTTGGAGCTCCCTTGCTGCATAATTCTAGTGGTCCTGTTTCAATGACAGCACATTTAAAAATAAGAACGGATAACGAGAAACTAATGGAACACATTAAATGCAACTTTTAAACCCAGCATTATGGATGTTAATTAAATTGCTTTCTAATAACAGGGACTAACTAGTCCTGCCTTGAAATGCACGAAAACTTGCCTTTCCCTGTTTTCAGTTGATCCTCTACGAAAACCAGGACAGTTGTTAAATTTAAAATGCTGCGACAGCTGGTGAAAAATTGGGACTGTCCCAGCAAATCCAGGACGCCTGGTCACCCTATCAAAAGTACAACTCAAGCTATTGGTTGCACTGTGGACTCATGAACCTATCATGTCAAAGGCGGTAGGCACTAGTGTGTGAGGAGGTATATGAGTTTGAGGAGTGCTTTTTTGAAAGACCACTTGAAGTTAAAGGAGGCAGCAAATCTCAGGATGAGGGATGAGGGATGAGGATGTTCCGTTGTTAAGGCAGAGTGAAAAAGTGCAACATCACACCGTGATGCAGTGGACTTTCCATGTTGTAAGGCTGTGATGGGTCAGCAGGAAGAGGATACAGGCCAGAATTTTGAGGGGGAAGATCATCTGCTCAATGGCTGAAAGGGCTCAGCCATTGGATACATTTCATCCATCCTACCCTGTCGACCTTAAATTACTTGCAACACTTGTGGCAGGTTACAAAGGTTTTTCCTGTACATAATATAATCATCAACCTGAATGATGTTGCGATTAAAATAGTGAACACATTTCCCACTTCCTTTACCCATCAGGCTTTTTCCTTCCTCGTGTTTTAAATAAGTGGTATAGTTGGAATGCGTAGTTAAGAAGTATATCGTTCTTCCATTTTTGCAATATGTTTGTTCTCTGCCTATTTTTTCCCACACTAGGATCATTACATGCACCTTACACACAGCTTGTCTAGTCCCTTCTACCCTGGTCTCAACTTTCTGTTGGGTAAACGCTCCATTTCCGGTTCCAAAATGGAAGACTTGTATCTCCAGATGCCACTGCGGGAATCTACAACTGGCAACCAGACACATGAAGCCAGCAGGCATACACTAGGGAAGGGTCTGACTTGCATAACTCCCCTAGTGGGTGTTTCGGTTCTCTAAACCTTCATATATGGATTATCCGCATTAATAATAATCTGCAGACCTGGTTCCCACATCATATTTTAAACAGGTACAAAGCGCGCAGCGGGTTCTGCTCTGGGGGAGTGGTCGGCCGAGAATCGCGTTCTCGAAATTGGTGCGTAGCTGGTATGACGGTGGAATCGGTTTGCCAAACATTAAGAATTACTACAGGGCAGCGCAACTAGCAGCTATCAACCATTGTATATACCGGCCCCCTACAGATCCTGGCTATGCCATGGATAGATAGCTTCTCCCCGGGGGGAATTATACCCGAGCATTATATTCCAAACTGGCCAAATTCCCCCTGACGGGCCCTACAAAACATTCTGTACAGGTTTGGCACCAGGTCCAGAAAGACATGGGCTGGGCAAACACCATGACGCGGTTCACCCCTATGGGACTCTGAATGCTTAGGAGATCTCTGGAAGTCTAAAGGGTTTGATAGGTGGGACATGATAGGGATCTCCCGAGTGGGCGATCTCTGGAAAAAAGGAGAAGTAATACCCTTCACGGCCCTCCAACATAAGTTCGAGCTCACAGACTCGGAAAGATTTAGATACTTGCAGGTGCGGCACGCACTATACACTGTTATCCAGAAGGGGAAGACTCCTCCTGAGGCCTCTCCCCTAGAGGACAGGCTTCTGGACGGCTATATGCCCAAAAAGGCAATTTCCCTGACGTATTTGAAACTTATAAACCATTCACCTGATCCCCTCCAGCGGCTCCGTGCAACGTGGGAAAGTGACTTAACAGAACTTGATGAGGAGGAATGGATGGAGGCGCTGGCATCCCCGAGGGAGGGGGCGATATCTTCAAAGCTGAAACTGGTACCGCTGAAAATACTGCACAGGATATATATTACCGGACCGGCCTTGGTCAGGATGGGGTATGGCAATGACGTTACTTGTAGACGGAGATGTGGCCGAGAGGGCACTTTTTTTCATATACTGTGGGAATGCCCTCACATAGCGCATTATTGGAGTGCAGTTGCCTCATGTATGGGGGAAGTTCTGGGGCAGACGATCACAGTGGAGGCCAAGCGATGCCTCCTAAATATATGGGAAGCGACGGACTTGAGCACCAAAGAAAAAACCTGGGTGACACTAGGCTTGATTGTCGCTAAGAGGAACATTGCTAGGCAGTGGGGAGCCCACACAGCCCAGACGCTGAGGGAATGGGAAAGAGACGTGGACTGGTCCATGTTTCAAGAAAAAACAGTATATGTCACAAGAGGATGCCCTAGAAAATGGATACAAATATGGGGGAAATAGAATGACTATAGAGGTTCCATATGTGAGCCACCCGTGTTACCGACACAACCGCCCCTAGAGAACCTAACAACTTAATGCTCTAGTGTGAACTGTGAAATGTGCTTTGCCGGTTACTGTAGAACTGTATATAACGTATAAGTGATTACCATGCTTTTCAATCTCTGTTTCAATACAACTGTGACTGTGTTTTGGTTTAACAATAAAAAGAATTTATTTAAAAAAAAAAAATAATAATAATCTGCAGAGGGCTAAAAATGTGTTATACCTCATAAATAACATACTTTTTTCTTCCTTTACTTGGACACCATTTTTTCATGTAAAGTGTCCCCTTCCCTCTCTAACTATGAGTTATTCGGAGTGTTCCATACATTTATGACTCATTCATTCAACCATAAGTTCGGAAATACAGGGAAGTTTGAGAAATACATCAATACACACAAAGACCCACCTCTTTTGGTGGCCACTTCCCTTATTTTTCAGGTCCATGATGACCTCTCTGAAAGTCCTCCAGGAACTTCCTGTAGGGGGCGCGTTGCAAACTTCCAACCACAGGTTTATTATCTTGCATGGGACATATTTACAAATTGTGGAAATTTACAAACCTTTCTCAGAGTACTACTGGGACGTTGCAGCAAATTCAGGTTTCCAGAAGTACAAGTTAAAGGGGCCATCAGTGTAGAAGGAACAAGCAATTCTCTTTATTCAGTCCTGCATTCCTAACAATCACAAATAGGCATTACAGAATGTTCATTTGTTTTATGATGTCTCTTTAGTTTTGAGGCCTATTGTGACATTATACACGAAATGACCCCATCATAAATGCATGTGAATTCTTTATTTGTGTCTATGCATAGTCAATTTCACATATGCAATTGAACAAAGTGTATTACTGCTCATGCGAAAATGTCTCCACATTCGAGCAATTGTGCTTTTTCTATATTTATTCTGACAAAATATGTTTTCCTGTGAATAAACCTCTTCCCTTATAATGCCTCCAATTTTGGATAGGCTTCCAACCCATTGGCAACCTGAAATAAGATTAACAGGATTTACTCCTGCCCTTGACAGAAGTAAATCTCTGACCATTTCCAGGGTAGGAATGCCCCAAAATAATTATTGAATACCCACAAACTGGTGAGTTTTTCACTCTCCCTATCTTGCCTTGCTATCTCCACCCAAAAACACCCATTGCCTACCCCTAGAGTTTTTTTTTATACTTGTGCAATATTATGCTGTATAAGGCATGGGTAAATCAATTTAAATGTGCACATTCAGCGTTTGTCAATTTTTTAAGCTTGTAAATCAAATCATTAGCGCGCGTGTACATTGAAACTACAAGCAGAAATGGCTTTGTGAATCTGACCCGAGGAGCGAATTATAATGGCGGGAAAATCTGCCTACTTTGCAGAACTTCCGCTCTTGTAACTGACATATCTGCTTGCAAAACAATGGGACTCCAGGCTTTGTGAATAGGAAAAAAGGTTTTGCAAACAGCGATTGATGCTTTGTCTGTGCTTACATCTGACTTACGGTCAGTAACGACTTTGTGCGATAGCCACCCTGTTTTCGGGAGAAAATTTATGGAATTGTTGAACTAAAAAAGTGTGAAATAGAAACGATGTTAGTATTGATGTACCTCTGCTAAAACCAACTTGTAGCAAATGTAAAATATGTAACTAATCGAATTGTTATCGATTAATGGCATTGATGCCCTTCCGGGGGACATGTTTTTGAGCAGAATAGGTAGGCAGAAGAATGTACATGTTGTAAAAATGTATAGTTCTATTCGTTTTCACAGGAAGAGAAAATTATGGTTTGATGAGGTTTGCATCTTTAAACAAGAGAGCAAACCAAAATAAATTACGGGGTTCATTTATGAGCTTGTGACGCAGTACAGTGCAGCAAGTCACTTTGCTGCGCTGCGTGACAGGGAAAGCCAGGCATGCAATGCATTTAAGGTAATACGGTGCATTCCAGTCCGTGCGCTGGTGCCCTTTTGGCCAGGAGCGGCCCGTGCAGGTAAGAGCGGTGGGGCAGGGTGGGGGAAACTCGACAGACAACGACAAGGGAAAATTAAATAAACAATTAATTTTCCCTCGCCGTCGTCTGTCGAGTCCCCCCTACCCCGCCCCACCACTCTTACCTGCATGACTGCTCCTGCTTTTGGCAGCCTAGCTCCAACGCAGGCATCCTTGCACCATGGTGTAAGGGTGCCTGTAGCGCATGCAGAATTGTTTTTGTGCAGGAAGGCATGCCTTCCTGCACAAAAACAATCCTGGAAGGAATATTCCTCTCCAGAAAGAGGAAGAAACTAGGAGAAATAGATATTTCTTCCCGTTACCCCTACCCTGGGAAGGTGTAAGATTTTGGCACATCCCCAGGTTTACATGTTCGTGTAAATCTGGGGATGCATCAAAATCCATGGAAATTGCGCAGGAACACCCACGCAATGCCCATGGAACGCCTTTCCAGGGCAGAGTAATGCAACGCAGTGATTTGTGCTGCGTTACTCCAGATTTATGAAGCCATTCAAAGCCACACAAAGTGGCTAGAGGTTTGCGTCATGCATGTATCACGTTGCGTGGTGCAAACGTCATGTAACCCCCTCATAAATATGCCCCTACATATTTAACATTCAATCAAAAACATGTTGCTGAATTTGCCAGCCAGTGACAGTATGAGGTTCTGAGAGTTGTACACCTATTTGAAATTGAAAGTACCAGCACTTCTTTGTAGGGGTGCAACACCTCCAATGTGAGAATTACAGCACTTGTCAGTAGCAAACAGTAGCGGCCCGTGGTGGGAGTGCTGCCGGGCGGTGACGTGGGGCGGGGGCAGGGCCGGACTGGGAAGAGAAACCGGCCCTGGCAAACTGCTCAGCCGGCCCCCCCTGGGGTGAGGGGGAGTGCAGCAGAGCAGTTTGCGAGGGCCGGTTTCGGCCGATTTTGTTACAGGGGGCCGATAATACCGACCCGCGGTAACAAAAACGGCCCCCCAGGGGCCCAAAACCATCCCCCACCCTAGCGGCCCACCGGGGAAACGCCCAATGCCCGCTATGGCCAGTCCGGCCCTGGGCGGGGGATGGGCAGGGTGGGGGGTAGTAATTTACGGAATATGGCCAAATAGAGGTAAGTAAACATATAAATAAATAAAACGAATTTCGTTGCGCGCACTGCATCGCCAAATGCGATGCAGCGCGCGCAACGAAATTTGATTTATTTATGTATATGTTTACTTACCTCTATGCGGCTGTATTCCGTACTTTACTACTCCCCCACCCTGCCCCTCCCCCACCCCACGTCACCGCCCTGCAGCACTCCCACCACGGGCCGCTACTGGTAGCAAAGGGATACTCCTGGATAGTTAAAACCTGCACACTTACATTTCCATTTCCATTTCAAGCACTGCATTTAGTGTTGCTTGTCATCCTCATCACAAATTTCAGGATACACCGCTAATCCACACTTCGGTTTTGCACAAGTGTGCATACGATCTCCTACATTTGCAAAGTTATTACCAACTCCTGAAAAAGAAACAGACTCCTGGCTATTATTTTCAATGAGTGTCAAATATTTTTTCTGTTCCCTTAACAGTCACATCTTTTTTTTTTGTTTAAAAGTGTTTGCGTTTCCCCTTGCAAATGCCCCACTGTTGGCATGTGTTTGTCTGCAGAGACTGCCTGCCTGTGTGACCCACGTCCAGATTCCTCTTGCCCGTTCAACCTTTGGTAAGTTCTTCTCTCCGGCATCCGGTGGCTTCTGATTCAGAGAACATTCCTGCCAGGAACCCGTCCTCTAATTCCCAGGATGCTCTCTGCGGTCGTTCTTCAAACAGAAGTGACCTCTAGGCACGTGAATGGCCTCAGCGGGCGCCAAGAGAGCCCTCATATTACCAAAGACATAATATTTGAAGGGGCGGGGGGAAGGGGGGCTTAAGCCTCCCAAACAAGAAATGGACGCTCCATCGCCATGAGTAAATGGTCACGACCTCCCTCTCTTCTCCTTTGAATGCACAGTCATCATGATGGAATTAAACATTCCCGTGATGACTCAGCAGCCAATTGTTCAATCTGTAGTCAACCAGGGGCCATGTTGGCCTGTTACAAATCCTACATTGCATTGCTGCACATCTGACTTAAAATTCAGTCTTCTGACGAAACTTGTGAAGTTATTCCACATGAAGTGTTATCAAGATGCCAATACAGAGCATTTTGTGCTGTGCTCACGGTATTTCAGTGCTTTTGTACAACACCTATTGTCGTGTGTTTTCTTTGTGCCCTGGTCACATGTTATGAAAGACCACTAGAAATGCACTTAAGGAACACTAACTGAGAGTGCACTCTGTAATTCCATGTGTTGTTTAATATCTTCTCTAATTTACTGGTAATTTTATTTAAAATTAGATGTATTTTGAAGTGGTGGTTGCGGCAGACCAGCTCTGATATGGTGATGCCATAAATAAATAAAAATAAAGACGGGGCCTTGGCTCGCCAGGTCTTGTGGCGCTGCTACATTCATTAGGACGTGACCTCTCGTGTGACAAGAGGAGAATGTGCTATTCGTGGTGCACGTGCAGTTATGGAGCGCGTATAGAGTAATGAGTACTCCCTTGAAGAGAGTAGATTGTGAGAGCGCTGTAAAGGGGGTTGATGGTCCGACTCGTCCGCTGGGTGACCTTCGAGATCTGGGATGTGCAGTCAAAGATCTGGCACAGGGACACGGAGTTGTGTCTGTACTTCTGCACTGGTACACTCTATACTAAGACTTGTGGGTGGGTGCGTAGACACCCATCAGTCTGGATACAGCCTGTTACTGCAACCTCCACTCTGCCATTAGACATTTGACAGTCGTCAAAGGCCAACTGGTTGGCATTTAATGAAGAGCGACCGAGAAACTGCCAAGACCATTCTTCCACTGGAGAGTGCAGTTGCCAGTCCTTTCTAGAAGAACACTCATTGCATAATATCACATCTAGCCAGAGATTGTGTGGTGATGTTTTCTAAATGCCTGCCACATTCTACAGCTACATGCATGTGCATAATATGCTCAATATGTTTACATATAAGTCGCACTATTATATATGTGTGGCTGCCACAACACTCACACCCTCCGTAATACTTCATATTTAAGTGCTGTGTTGTTCATGGTCCATGTTTGGAGCATGTGTTCAAACCTCGTGCTCTTCACCCAACATTTCCCACATAAGACCAACCATTCCCAAAACATTTTCAACCACATGCTTTTGAAAGGGTGCCCAGGAATCAATGAAAATGTGTGCGCTTTCCAGGCTTGTCAGGGTTGTGAAGTCCTATACAAATTCTGCTACACAGTACGGTACAATAGAGTCATCCTCTCAATGCACACAAGGATAAGAGATTGGCTCAAATATGAAAGATAAAGATATCTAACAGCCAACTGTCAGTTCGACACATCAACAAAATAATAATGGGCTTAAGAAATAGCAAAATTGTTCCTCTTATTGTTTTCTCTTCTTTCCCCTGGATTAAAGTAATCCGACAGAAGGCACAGGAGAAAGAGCGCCTTGAGGTGCTACAGGTGCTTTTTCTCAATGTCATATCCACTGCTGTTTGCCAGATTTCAATGCTCCATTAACTCATAAAGAACAAGAAAGTAGATTTTGAAGGTCACTTACACAGTGTGGATCCTTCAGGTAAAATATCTTTGCTCCAGAGACCACATTGTTTATGCTCATCTAACGTCAAGAGGTATAATTAGGCCTGGGCGTGAAATTCTGCCTTGCTTGCGGAGTTTGTGGAGTTTTTCCACTCTACGTAGCACGTGAAGTTCCGAAAAACTACACGGAGAAGAGGTTTTTTCTTGCTTGCACTAATCAACATTAAGTTGGCGAGCGAGGAAAATCTTACTCAAGACCACCTCCCGGCGAGATTTCTCAACGCGGGTGGTTGCGAATGGCCGCAACCGCTCGCATTGAGAAACCTTCCGTTCACGTTGAAGAAGCTGCTGCTCAAGTTGAAAATCTAGTTCAGTGGCAGGAAGAAGCAGTTTCCGTGGCACATGTTGCCGTTTGGGCTGATTTTCCAGCGTTGGACAAACACCTGGTGCTAAAAATCAGCATGAACGCGGCAACCTAATGCACTCCACAGCTCGGGGAACTCTGCATAGTGCGGGGAAGTTTTTTGTCACGTCGTGGAACTCCGACAACTCCACCAAGGCCTAGGCATAGTGAAGGCATTTACTTGTATTTTTCCTTCCACTCGTGGACCAGAGTGTACTCTTCTCTGTATGAATATCAAGGTGAACCCCTCTACTACTGGTGCAGACATGCCTGTCCAACACTATGTACACTCAAAGAAAGGATAATTGTGCTATCTGATGTTACTCCAACCGCTAGAGCAACTGAGGTTTGAGAGTTCAGACTGTGGTTGATGTTTTTTCCAGAAGTGACATGCGAATTTGCAATTTTTATGTGATGTACTTTATTAGACGATTGGCTGCACAATCAGGTTTCCGTATGATCTTTGTGTCATCGAGGTTTACTGCTTTTGATCTTGGGCGGAGATGTACAATCATACAACCATACCACAGAGTTCTGAGTAAAGCTGGCCTCATTGACCAACCAGAAATCAAAATCCAATCAGATATGCAGTACATTCACAATGAGTATTTAGCAAGTGGATGCATATGTAATGGATTTTTGTGACTATTATCTGCACATTTGTTGATCACTCTGAAAACTAAGGGTATGTGAAATTTGCATAATTTCCTTTTGTTTAATTACATGAAATTTTGGAACAACTATGAGAAACTATGTTAAATGCAAATCTGGCCTTTAGTTGTATATTTTCGAACAAAAAGCGTCCTCATGTCGATTTTGGATGTGAGGGTGAATTTCGCACTAGCAAAATGCAAAAAACACAAGAGCGGCAAATAACAGGTGCTCGTGTTCTGTTTGTTCACTTTGTTCCCATGCTCCTGCGATAAGATTTTTACCTAGCTTTCAAGTTTTGCTACGTGATATAATTGCGTAATTTCGGGAATTGCACACAAGTGTAATGCAAATTGACAGAAAATATATGAGATCACACCAGCATAACAAAAATGTTGCCGAGTCTACTGAAACTAGACTAAATTCGTTTTTATTGTGTCAGTTAGCATTAGCATAGGGCCAGTAACTGGAGGAAAAGATACCAGGACCAGCCGCGGTCCGTGCAGGTAACAGCGGTGGGGCCGTGTAAGGGGGGATTTCGAGGAACGATGCAGAGGGGAAACTAATTATTTATTTAATTTTCCCTCTGCATCGTCCCTCGAAATACCCCCTTACACGGCCCCACCGCCCACCGCTTTTACCTGCACAGACCGCGGCTGACCAGGACTTGGATACTGATTCCATTCAACATCTCAATTCCATTTGCAGGCCATCACGAGTTTACAAGCACAGGGAATAAGTCACCGTACCAGGAATGGCAAGTTGCATGGCTGCAAGTAATTTCCTGTTTATTGACCTGTTCCCATGCATATTTTCCATGCAGAGGTGGGTATGTGAGGCACGTTCTTCCCTTGGTAAAACTCAGAATCATGCGTAGTCACCACTCTCCATAACTTAGAATGGGGCCCTTGGATAGCTGATGAACCCAGCCCTAGCTATGAGCCTTCCTGTGGCAGATCTGTCATGAGTTAGTAACTACCAACCTTCACACCAGGAGTTGCCCCTTACCAAGTGGCAAAATATTCTAAAACACAGGTCCTGACTCCAATTGGTCACCTAGAACGATCACGCTGGGAGGAATTCGCCAATCCTGGCTGATGAACAGGCACCTATCAATCAACCAATCACATTCACACATACTTAGCAAAATTGAAAATTCAGAAGTTCCATGGATAATTTTTTCCTTCATCCTTTGAACGTCTTTATTCTGATTTCACTCTATCTTTTTTCACTCTATCTTTTTCGAGAAATTGAATCCACATTTGGCAGAAACAAAATCTCCTCTGTCCCACTCATTCTTTCTAGACTTGCTCGGACCCCCAGCGCCATAAATAAAAAATAACCTAAAAATATTCAGATCCACTTGAACAAAAAACAGGCGTATAAATTATGACAACCATAAACAAAGGTTGTTTTAGTTCTGCTGGATCGTATTCTAATAGGTCTGGAGTGCTTTAGCAGGAAATCTAAATCAGGCGCGTTTTAGCCAACTCCTGTGAAGACAAAATGCCTTCACCTGACAATAACTTCTTTCTGCAGAAACACTTCATAACACATGCCACTCTGAGAGAGCCGGGAAGGCCTGCGGTTTTGGAAACGGTGAAACAACTCAGATGAGGTGAGGCGGCCCTGTCAGTTTCCTCTCACGTCACTCTAGTCAGTGCAAACTCCCATTTAAGTTTGCAGTGGTTCCTCTTTTGGCTGTTTTTTTAGTTTTTTTAATTGACACATCTAAGATTTCCCATCTATGGAGAGAAGATAGAGCTTAAGGAGTGAAGTCTCCAAGGAACCAAAATTCTCACCTCTTTATATATTTTTTTCCTATTAAGAGGACACCCACCCTTAATAAGGTTAATATAAAAATATTTTTTCCTTATTGCACAATCACCCACATAGTTGAAATGCTATCAATTAGAAATGACCAATTGAATTGATGTGCACCAAAGTGGCATGCAACGGTTGCAGAGGAAAAAGCGACTTTTTATGCAGTGCTTGCTGATGTCTGGAGGCTTCGAAGTGCTGTGCCCAACAAATGTCGCACATACTCAACTCTTCGACCTCATTTTCAGGATTCTGAAAGAACAGAAAGTTGAGTGGTCATAATAGGACTCACATGGACGCCAACTGAACGGATACTAATTTGGGATTTGTATACGGTTGGAACTTGACGCCTCAAGCTGCTGGACTCATCTGGCATTGGACATTGGCAAGCCTGCTGGCAAATGTAGTAAATTTAGCATGAAAAACCATGACTTTAAGACTTTGTGGAAAGACTGCATGATGAGAGTAGACAGGAGCGGCCAGTGAAGGTAAGAGCGGTGGGGTGGGGGTGGGGGACTCGACACACAACAAGGAGGAAAAATTAAATAAAAATGTAATTTTCCCTCGTCATCGTCTGTCGAGTCCCCCCACACCCCGCCCCACCGCTCTTATCTGCACAGGACGCTCTTGAGAGTAGATTCAGATTGGGATTATCACTTCAAAATTGATAGCTTTAACCGTGAGTGTCGGAGAGCTACCAATATTTCTGGCGTCCCTTCATAAATAGTTCACTACATGTAATATTGAAAACCTCAGCTATTGTCAATTCCTTCTGTTAACAGACACGTCTGGTGGTGCGTCTATCTCAATTGTGGCTGCATCACTGCAGAAGAAATTGCCTTTCCATTTTCAAGTTGAGCCAGACCATCTAAATTTCTCACCAGCTAATACCCAGGATTCATGTGCCTAAACGTCTCTCGGATGCATGTCCAGTGACTAATCAATGAAATGTGAGGACAAGGGTTGTATGGCTGCAGCATGCTTCTTGAGTAGAGTTGTCTGATGAGAACATGCCAATTAAATAACTTTTTCTTTTGTATGTCAGAATATTCATAGCAAAAATATTGTCTGATATAAATATTCTGGCCTAAATATTGTTTAGAAAAATATTGCTCCATTGGATGTAAATGCTCTATTATTTACTTCAATAAAAGTGTCCACTTAGGGTGCCATATGACAATATATAAGCCTCAATATTCTGGTTCCATATTGTTTTCTCATGAAAACTGTGTTACGGGTGTTATGAAGTCAAAAATTCCATTCAAGGTTTCCACCAATATGGTATTCAATAGAGATACCATACTTCAAAGTTGGATATAGGAACTTGAAATGCATGATGGGTGATACCATAGTTTGAGAAGAGGAAAGAATCATGCAGAAAATATTTAATTGGAACCTCTCCTTAGCAGTGTGTTAGCCATAGGGGACTTAGGAAAGAGTTGGGGGATCTCTCCACCTGGATCTGTAATTCTATTAATCCTTTCCTTCCTCAGGGAAGGAGTGGGTGGTCTTTCCAACTGCATATTTAACTATCAAGCCTAGCCATCCTTAGGATAGAGGGGGGGGGGTCTCTCCAACAGCATCTCTAGCAACCAATCATCTCCCACCTCCACCAGCATCCCCAACAACCAATCATCTCCCTCCTCCACCTGAGTATCTACCAATCCTCTCCCTCCTTAGGACAGGAGTCAGTGGCCTCTCCACCTGTATTCCTAACTACCAATATACTCCCTCCTCCACCAACATCTCTGCCAATTCTCTCCTCCCTAGAGAAGGGTTGAGTGGTCTTTTCACCTGTATCTTTAACTACCAATCGTAGCCCTCCTCAGCATAGGGGTGAGTGGTCTTTCCACCTGCATCTCTAACTCTGTTAATCCTCTCCTTCCGTAGGGAAGGGGTGAGTGGTCTCCCCGCCACCTGCATCTTTATCCCTAATAAAACTCACCCTCTTCAGGAAAGGGTGTATACAGTATCTATAACTCTGTTTTTCTTCTCATACCCAATTTCCCTAGTGCGCGGCCTCCTAATGTCAGTCATACACCTCTTTTCCCACCCCACTTAGCCACACATAAAAAAACACAAACATACATTCTTCATGGTTTGGTGGACAAATGACACCACATTTACACCAGGGTGTAAACAATTTGAAACCTTAGGATTTCTGCCCTGGCTAGTGAAACCAAAGCTTATTTATTTTTTCTATCTTCACTAAAAGCATGTCCCATTTTATATGGTGTTTGAAAATGGCCTTATTATCTCAGGGCATATTAAACCAACAAGTTGGCAAATATTACACATTGCAGATTACAGCGAAGAGAAGCAAAAGACGAATCAGCTTGAAGTCATGAAATAAACCTCTCTAACAGTAGCTGATGTGTATGCAATGCTGACCATGAGGGTAACTTTTCAGTAAATCAGATTTTCATATACGCAGCATAGCAGTTCATAAATCATCGTAAAATCATGTGGCGCTAAGCCAACAGTGCCTCACAAGCAATGGAAAAGGGAGGCAAGATTTATAGGGAGATAGATTCTGTCTGGATTTTGCTTTTAAGAAGGTCGCACTATGCACAGGGATATTCTGCTGCAGTCTCTCACTGACCATCTGTGGCAGGGTGGCTCAACACATCCTGTCTTTACCTCCCAAGCAGTGACTGACGTCACCCGAGTGACCACTATCCACTCCACCATGTTAGAGAGCGGGAATGAATGCATCAAAAGTGGCCTACGGTGGATAAACAAGAGTGGTTTACAACTTCAGAAATTACAATGTAGAAACTCAATCAGGAAAGGAAGGCATTTTATAATATATATATATATATATATATATATATATATATATATATATATATATATATATATATGTGTTGTTTTCATTGGTGGGATGAAGTGACGGGCTGCTCCGTGCCCGCCTGAAGAGGCCGCCCTGAAGGGTTAGAGGCTCCTTACTCAGAGGTTTTCTGTCTGGATATATATATATATATACACACACACATGCATATGTACACACATTCTTACATATCTTGTGGCAATGAAAATGTATGTGGGCCAATGACATGTCGCTTAGAGCAATTCTACAAATAAACACACATTCACACATTTATTGCTACAGTGCAAAGATCAAAGTCGAGTTTATTACCACAGTACAGCAAAACGAATAGCAAAGCTAATGTGGGGAAAACTCTTTTCACAGTCTCACAAATTGTGTGTAGCAATTACTTTATACAGAGAAACAACTCAGCTAATGGTCACAATATCTCTTAAGTGTGATTATATCTTGCTGGTGGGGGCATTGTGAGCCACTTGAGGCTTCACTCCGTGTGAGTTATGGCCCTTCCTCACACTCAACAATGGTAATTAATAGCATATTATACTCTAGGCATCTGCATATATGGTTTATGCCATTGCATTTTTTCATGTATATATATATTTTTTTTTAAAAGAGCTATTTATCCAAAACAAGGATTCAAGGGTCAAAATGCGTGCCGTAAGGTGAAATCACATTGAAGAGCCCCCTCACTATAATAGAGTTGTTTCCTTGTTTGAAGAATTTGTTACTTGCAATCTGTGGGGCAGTAAAAAGTGATCTTCTGATGTTAGTTTTGCTGTACTGTGGTAATAACAATTTTAAATTTTACCTTTGCACTGCAGTAATAAATGTGTGAATGTGCATTTGTTAGTACGCCGACTCTAAATAATGTGTTATTGCGCCACATTTATTTTCACTGCAATATCATAGATACATATATTGCCTCTTGTGAGTTATGGCCCCTCCCTGTATACAACATAATGTAATGTTGCATATTACACACAGCATATGTACTAACATTCTATGGCTGTACATCTATTTATGATTGCCATGGTTAGCTAAAGGGTTTGAAATTCCAGATCAACATTGAACTGTTTTTCGTTCTGGTTGAAGCATCTGATATTTACAGCATCACGAGGTCGATGACTGTAGTCGAACGTATTATATAAATGTATTTTTTTACTGTCGTTGGTAAATTGAGAGCTCTTAGAAGACTTTCTCCGGTGTCTGTCCGCCCTATGAAATCCAAGAAAGCTTTCGCTTTTGTCTTATGTAGAACATATTAATTCGCCATGAAAAGCCACTCAGCCTCCTCCCGCCGTCCTGTATAAAGGTTTAATCCCAGTCTGCAATTGGATACCCTTGCAGTCTGTGGAACAGGTGTTTGCTGAGGTCTCCCCTTTGCATTGGTTCAAAGATATATTTTACTGTAACAGAGAAAAAGGCGACTGTAAACTGGAGACTAAAACCCACTCTCTGTGATCCCCTTCCCCCTGTAAGTGAGGTAGAGAGTGTCGCTGCCTTCTTATCGGATTAATATAGGGAGGCGCGGGGGTGGTAAACTAAATAATCCCTTTATTTTGAGATGTAAATTAATGTAAGTGTAAGGTGCACTGGGATTTTTTTTTAAAACCTGTTCTTTAGGGAGACAATGAATAATAACGCGGGGGTCCGATGTGTAACAACAGCTTAAAGGTGAATAAACACTACAGGACGCCTGAGGGAATTTTCCGAGCCCGTCGCTTTAGAGTTTAGACCGCGAATTCATTTCTGTGCCACAGAATATTTCTTTCAATAGATCAGAGCTAGTTCGGATTGTCTCGAAATAAGCTGTAGTTTTTAACATTGACCACAAGGTGGCAGTACCTGCTCGTAAATCACTTCAGCTCGTCGGTCAAATGTGAATGAGCTTTGTCTTTTTGACTCAACAGACTGATTTTGGACTAGGTGAAAGCCTATTGAAGCAGAAGAAAAACAATGCACTGGCCAATGGCACATTTGTTTCTTATGCCTTTATTTATTCGGTGAATGATAAACATTAACAAAGAGGCCGAGACTGTGTCAGCCAAACATTAAGAGGGAAATTACCTTCATTTAAAATTCTGTGACATGGTCGGGAGATAGTGATTTCAGGTGCTCATGGTCGATTCTGAACTCTCGCGGTCTGCGGTGACTATTATATTATGTCAAGTTACATAAACGGCCCCGTGCTGGTTGGCACATTAAGGTGTGGATATGCGTTTAAGAACGGCAAGAAGTAGTGCGTGTGCTCTTACCCAGACGAAATATAGGCCTTTCCTTCATCCAGTCATGAGGCGAACCCATGTTTTAGATAGTAGTTTTGAGGTTCGCTCATCATTCCCCAGACTGGCTACATTTTAGGAGTTTGTATCTCATTCACCGTTTGACCTCTGTCAATTCTCTCTTCTCCACTGATTTTTTTTTAGCTCTGGGTGTTAAACCATGTATTCTAATTCTTGCCCCAGTAAAATAAAACAATACATGGTCTGCTCACGTCTGCATTAGTAGGACGTGTGTTTGAGATTCTGAAGCGAGACTCACGGAATTTGGGATTATAACGAGCACAATACTCACACGGACACCAGGGGGCAGCGCGGTTCACAAAGGTGCAATCTAGAAACATGGAAATTAAGCCGGTCGTGACCGTTTCCCCAAGCAGAGCGTGTGTAGTAAAACACGAACATATTGAAATGATTGATAAGTACGTATAAAAAATGGGCGTGTTCGAAATACCAAGAGGGCCATTTTCTAAATAACATAACCTTCAAAAACATTTTATTTAATACATTTTGAATAAAACACTGGTTTACGGCGCCCCTTATTTTTCTACATACTTCATAAAGACCAATGTTGTTTTAGGCAGCGACATACTAATGCAGGGCTCTCAGCTCTCTTTAAATTAGTCGTTTTGTTATTGCTTCAATAACACTGACAGTGAAGCAATTGTGAGACGACCGCAAGCCGGTTTTCACAATAACTATTTTCTAGTTAAATGTATGGTATAGGCTGCCACCAAAGAGGACATTCATTTTTTTAAGAGTATTGCACAACATTTTAGTTTTTCTGTTTTTATAATTATATAAAATAGATAGTATTCCGAAACCACGACACGTTATTGAATAAAAACAGTCACCCTTCGCTTGCGTGTCGCATTTATACATCGTGTCATGCAAAATGTAGGATATGTTAATCCACCCACTGTCCGCTCTGCAGCAGCAACGATTTTTTTTTTCTTCTGAAAGCTCCTTTGGGAACATTCACATTTCCGAAAATGTGTCACTCTTGCAAATTGTAAAGAAAAATGTCCCACCCAGACTTTCAATGTAATGTTTATTTTCTGATGACAGGTATAAACCCCTCCGTTGATCGGGTTTCACGACGCACAGCGTCACTGGCTGAGAGGGGGTGAAAGGTCAGGCCCTCACTTCACAGGAACACCGAAGTTCGGAGACAGAGAAGGTTTAAAGACCAGACGTTTTCAAAACGCCGTCTCACACCACCTGCATGGCTCTGTCACTTAACACGTTGGATGAATGCACCATTTTCACACCCGTACTTAAGATTCAGTCATGCGCCCCAGGCAGTCCCAAATAGATGATTTATGTTTGCTTACATCACATTGTAGCTCAAATTATGAAACGTTACACATTTTAGTATATTAAATATTGGGATGAAAACATCACAATCTAAACAGTCTAGGGTTTTTTGTGAATACCATAAGAGGCGTAAATATATGCAAATCCAAGACATAATACGATGGCTATATTGACACTTTTTGTGACTATGACTACATGTCCACACAAAAGCTAGAGCCGTTGTACTCATTAACTACGATACCATCTGAAGCCAGCCAATGGTAGTGGATGCTCATTCTCCACTCCATTATGTAACCATAAACTGCTGCTATTGCCTTTAATACAGCAGATAAGTAGGTCAGCTGCTGGACTGGGGTTTGATCTGCTGGAATATCCATCAGTGACTGAAGATCCCACATTCCTTGCACCCACTTATCCAACTATTTCGTTGACCTGTACTCACTGTTCATCACATCGGCTCAGTTTGTGTCCATCATGTCTTGTCCCCCCTAGATTCGCCCCTGAGGAGTGATCCACAAACAGAATTGGTCCAATTCCAACATTAGATGACACAGGAAAATGGATGCAGCCCTAAAGAAGGTATAACTGATCCAAAGATTTGTTCACCAACAAGTCATTTCCTGACCATATTAGAACACGCACTGGCAAAGGCAATAGGATGTGGCTTTGAAAGGGCTAGGCCAATGCTTGTTGCTGATTCTCAACTGCATCAGCAACAACAACAAAAATACTGTTGCATCGGGAACAAGAAAAGAAAAAAGGTAAAATAGCTGGCCTCGGTGTCATGGTGCTTGCGTATGCATGTGTCCTGAATCAGTGGCACCCTTTTTTTTGCTCTTAATTTACAGTTCCAGGATGACGGGCACTAATCTTGGAGCCATACATTTTTAAAAAAGTGGACCGACATGCACAATAGAAAAATGAGAACCTGGCTCAAGACCTGGATGTTTGAATGAACAAACCACCACCAAGCAGCAGCCACCTTTGCCTGTGCCTCGAGACCCTCACGGGTCATTTTCCATACTCTATAAATGTTGATTGGTAAGCCCGGTAGCATAGTGCAAAAAGACAGGCAAAAAAATACTGGGGAGAGAAAGTGGTAAGCTAGTGAAAGAGTCAACGCTTTCAAGGGTGGATAGCAATGGAGGAGGACTAGGAAGGCTGTTCAGAGGAGAAAATAAGGGCTGTGCTGGACGGGGAGTGGCAGGGAAGAAATAGATGAGTTAATTACACAAAACGGAGAGCACCGTGCGGGGTTGGTAGGAGTGAAACAGAACATTTCAGTTAGAGCAAAAAATCACATGCACTTCCATGGAGTGCTGAAACCATAACAATAAACCATCCAGTAAAAAAGTCTGGCAAATAAGCTATGTCCCAAGGGAGGAACAAACCTAAGAAGAGGAAGGATAACAATCAAATAAGAAGAAAACACATGTGATTGAGAAGAATGCAAACTAATGATAAGCAACAGACTTCCCCAAAGCCCACTGTAAGTGTTGGTATGGTACGCAAAAGGTCTTTTGACAATAGACAGTTAGAAGCTGTCTGTATGCGAGGCCTAAAAAGTGAGAAAAGATGAGGAGTTGTTCTAAGATAGTGGAGTGGAAACCACAATTACAGATTCTGACAAGAACTAACACAGAAATGACACTGTTTCCACAGCTGTCACAGATGTCACTCACAAGTTTATCATACATTACAAGCGGGACCCCATTAACTGTCAATTAAAGATAAGTTTCTTAGTAAGAGATTGCCAAGTGAATCACGACTGAGATTGCTTGTCACTTATGATAAACTTACCAGGGCTGTTGGTCTCTCATAAAACGAAGCGGCAACTGAATGTGCCAGGATTTCACCATATAAAAGTGAACTTCAAATAACTGCTATATCACACTTGTAAAGAATGCAGTAGTGGTGGGCACGTTCTTGAACCAATGTTGCCTGCATTGTCTGTGGTCACTTGCAATTTGACCTGACAGAAGCCTTATGTTAGCGACCCCAGGTAGGCCGCTCATTGCATTTATGAGCTCTTATGGAAAAATACTAACTACAAGAAATCGCGCTATAAAACTATTGTAAACAAAATATCGATAACTGGAATATTGACAAGGTATGTATATAAATATTAGACTAGACGTACTATTCGTAACTTCTTATTTATATATCTTCAAGATGTATATAATGCTAAGGTATATATATGTGGAGTTAAGTATAGTAAACCTATGCACACCGACATATACTTACCATGTCAATATTTTCTTCATATTTTATAAAATATTATTGTAGCACATAATTATTGCTCGATATTCTGGTTCCATACCCATTTATGTAACACTTGCTTGTTTAATATCATTCCAGGTCGATGCTCAGAAGCCTCAGTGTCTCCAAACCTAGAAAGAAAAGGTAAATCCCAAAGATTATGAGGAAACGTTCTAGAAGAGGAAGTAAAGGCACGTGGGAGAACTTGGAAGGGAGGGGGCGATTTACTGAAGCTCGAAATGGGTTAATACAATCACAGGGTAAATTACTTTCATTCCCTTATCCACATCAAAACAATTATTAATACAGTTTTTTTCCAAAGAAACATTCTCATGACTTTGTTTTACTTACTGAGTCTTCTTGATAGGACTAAAAATTAATAAATTATCATTTTTCTTTAGATGTTCAAAAATGACTCAACATGTATTGAAAAAAAACAATTGTAAAAAGAATAGATTTCAAGCAAAAATGTATAAAACATTCTACGGATTATTCAGTGCTCTGCCAATTGAAAAAACGTTTTTAGAACGGTTGGTGAGGACCTAGTGCTTGATTTAGAGTTTGTCGGACGGGTTACTCCATCACAAGTGTGGGGCATATCCTGTCTGCCTTCTTACAAAAGTGATAGGATATAAGGCATAATGTGGACAGGATATCTGCCACGTTTGTGATGGAGTAATCCTTCAGCCAAACTCTAAATCAGGAATAACATCTTTAATCAGGCAGTAGCATCCTAAAAATGTAACATCCTAAAAAGACTAAAGACACACCATTCATCCACATAACATAATTTAATATACAGAAAAACAAAATATGTATTGGTGGTTCAACGTGATGGGCACTGGCACCCATTTTTGGGGACCAACACATATTTATCACAATTAGACTTGGACTGAGAGCAACAGGGAGAAGGTCCAAATAAGGAGAAAGAAGGAGGAGAAAAAGATAGGTAAATGGTGACAAAGAGAAAATGCAGGTATAAAAGAAGTAGAACATGGACGAGTGAGAGAAAGAGTCAGGAAGCGTCAGCAGGTGGATTAGAGCCTCAAGGAAGTGGAATCGAAGCAGGCAGAAGAAAGCCCACAGTGGGCTTCAAAATTAATGGGCTACTGCCCTTGTTTGATTTTCACAAAATTAAGCACTGCAGATAACAGCACCCCCACTGCATTAGCCACAATCGATTTTAGGAGTGTGCGAAATGTACACATTTCCAATGTAAGCAGGAAAAAGCTTCTTCTGCAACTAGCATGCATAGAACCACCAGGAGAGATAAACCCCTCCTTAACCAAGGTAGTGGTTCAAACAGCACCCCAATCAAACAAAAACCCAACAATAGAGATAATGTGGACAACCAGGAGCTACAGAAAGACTAGCATAAGACCCAAGTACAAGTGACAGTACAGACTCCTCTAAGGAGTGGCAGACATCACATCACCAGATTCAATTACAAATATTGGGCAGCATTCAAAATTCAATGAAGCTTTATAAGGCTTCACAGGTAGAGCCCTCTGAGTGTCTTGGGTCGGTGGTTGTAGGCAAGACATCCTTCACCAAAACAAATAAAACAAACGTATTGTAGATTGATAAAAGATAGCAAGACCAAAGGGGATGATGGACGGAGTGTTGAACATTACAAGCCCTCACCCCCAGTCAACTGATCTGGGTTTAATCCATCATCATTCTTTAGCTCACTCCACCACCCCAGTTCAGACATGGCCATATCAATCAATCAATCAATCATGTCACTTATAAAGCGCACTACATACCCGCGAGGGTCTCAAGGCGCTGGGGGAAGAGGGGGGTGGTGCTGCTACTGATCGAAGAGCCAGGTCTTGAGGAGTCTTCTGAAGGCCAGTAGGTCTTGGGTCTGTCGGAGGTTGGTGGGGAGGGTGTTCCAGGTCTTGGCGGCGAGGTGGGAGAAGGATCTGCCGCCGGCGGTCGTTTTCCGGATGCGGGGGACTGTGGCGAGGGCGAGGCTGGTCGAGCGGAGCTGGCGGGTGGGGGTGTAGAAGCTGAGTCGTCTGTTGAGGTAGGCTGGTCCGGAGTTGTGGAGTGCTTTGTGTGCGTGGGTGAGGAGCTTGAAGGTTATCCTCTTGTTGACAGGGAGCCAGTGCAGGTCTCTCAGGTGGGGTGTGATGTGGCTGCGTCGGGGGATGTCGAGGATAAGACGTGCAGAGGCGTTCTGGATGCGTTGCAGCCGTCTCAGGAGCTTAGCCATCGTTCCTGCGTGAGGGCGTTTCCGTAGTCCAGCCTGCTGGTGACGAGGGCCTGGGTGACTGTTTTTCTTGTTTCGGTGGGGATCCACTTGAAGATCCTGCGGAGCATTCGGAGGATGTTGAAGCAGGATGAGGAAACGGCGTTGACCTGCTTAGTCATGGAGAGGGTGGGGTCGAGGATGACCCCTAGGTTGCGTACGTGGTCGGTGGGTGGCGGGGCTGTTCCCAGTGATGTTGGCCACCAGGAGTCGTCCCAGGCTGAAGGGTTGGAACCAAGGATGAGGACCTCCGTCTTGTCCGAGTTCAGCTTCAGGCGGCTGGTCCTCATCCATTCGGCGACGGCCTTCATTCCTTCGTGGAGGTGGGCTTTGGCGGTGTGAGGGTCTTTGGTGAGGGAGAGGATCAGCTGGGTGTCGTCGGCGTAGGAGATATGCAAATCAGTCTGACCCTGTGCCTCATGGGAACAGTCCAGCCCGAACTGCCAAGCCATGTCTTCCCTGGACCGGAAACAAGCATCCTGGGACCGGTTTCTGGCTTACAGCCGTCATCAGCCAGGCTATCTTGAATCCAGTGGCAAAGTGAGGAAGAGACCAATGCCAAAATAATTTTTCCAAAGCTGAGGGCACCAAAATGAGAGAAAAGAAGGAAGAACACGTCCTGAAATTTAATAAAGAAATGTAGTTAATCTGAGATTTAAATCTCAATGAAATAAGGATAGCAAACATAATAATTAAAGATATGGACAAACTCCTGTCTATAGAACTAAGAGATTCCCTCAATATGTGTTAATTGCTGCTAAAGAATCTTGCAACTGTTGCATTGTTAAGATTGCGGGAATTGCTAACAGACCACAGAATCCTAATTCAAGAGTAACCGGCAACCAATGGCCCTGCCATACTAGGTGTGAAATCTTCCTAAGTATCAATAAAGAGAAATCCGAAAAATATTTGGACTTGAAAATCATGTTGTACATTTCCTGCCAGTTGGCACTCAATGGTCCTTTCTCCTTGCCCAGAGTGACACCATTCCCCGTAGGTAAAGCCATTGATAATGAGTAACCCCTGCCCAAGCACATGTATGCGGAGGGAGACCTGTAACACGGAGCGAAGACTGAGACGAGCATCCTTAGCTTAAATTTTACCCCTGGTAAAAAAAAGGACAAATCTGAAAACAGGACATGAAAGTCTCTTCCAGTGGTTCTAACTATGTTTGAAGTTGCTCTCAACCTTCTCACCTGCACAGTTTGAGAGTTCAGGCCCGAGACTTTAGGTTTAGGTTTTTAATTTTCTTTTTTCTTATAAAAGGTATAAGAAGGCTGGTAAGAATAAGTGCACTTTTAAGCACCCTAGCCAAGGCTCTGTGTGCCACATGCACCTTAAGTGTGCCAAATGATAACAAACTGCAAGCTGTATAATGCAGTTTATGCCTTTGATGAATATGTCCAGACGTCCTGCTACTTTCCTTCGGTGTCCTTCAGGTTGTCCACTCAGTCACATATAGACAGTTTTACAATACACGATGTTATTGCTGACCTGGCCTTTTTATTGTTCTTAAAAAAAAATTCCTAATTACATGTATGTTTAATTTGTTTCTTGATGCTACAACTTCATGCCAAAAGTAAATAATAGTAACATCAATGCAACTACTACAGTGTATACTAATGCCCCTACTATTCTACTGCTGCTACTACCAATAAAAATATTGACAATAATAATAATAAGAAGAATAATGATAACAACAATACTACTACTACTTCTACTACAACTACTACTACTACTACTAATAATAATAGCAATAGTAGTAAGAGGAAGAAGAACAACGACGAATAACATATGCTATTATTACCAAACTTGGTGGTATTCATGTTACAGACCTTGGAAGGATGGAAGACTGATTTGGCCAGAGTTTCCAACTTGGGATCTTCAGGATCTGTGGCAAGAAAACTAGTCAGCTGAGCTATCGTTTAGGCTGTGTCTTTGAATCTTCTGGGTCAGAGATCTGTGCTTATCCAACAGTTGTCCCCACCAGACACCTCCGCTCCGCCCAGCTGGCTCTGGCCACAGTCCCTCGGATCCACAAGACTAGACCGTAGGAAGATCCTTCTCCTACCACACCTCCAAGGCCTCTCCACCTCAGACAATCCCCATCGTTGACCCAATTCAGGAAGGATCTCAAGACCTGCCTCTTCGACTGAACACCTGATCGCAGACAGACCAGCAGTCTCCCCCCCCCTCTCCCAGCGCCTTGAGACCCTCATGGGTGTGTAGCCGTGCTTTACAAACCCTGATTGATTGATTCACTAATAAAATGATAACTT